>QLTV01000598.1:847163-861176 GCA_003457575.1 Thermophis baileyi | reverse complement strand
GCGCATTGCAATAGTCAAGCCGTGAGGTGATAAGGGCATGAGTGACCGTGAGCAGAGCCTCCTGATCTAAATAGGGCTGCAATTGGTGCACAAGACGTACCTGTGCAAAGGTCCCCCTGGCCACTGCTGTCAGGTGTTGATCTAATCTCAGCTGTGAGTACAGGAGGACACCCAAATTGCGAACCCATTCTGAGGGGATTAAATTTTCTCCCCCCAGAACCACAGAAGGACGAGCAAGCTGGTCCGTCGGAGGTAATATTCACATCCACTCTGTCTTATCTGGGTTTAGCTTGAGTCTGTTAACTCCCATCCAGACCCTTGCATTGTCCAGGCACCGGTCTATTACGTCCACCGCTTCACTGAATTGACGAGGGGTGGAAATGTACAGCTGGGTGTCATCAGCGTTTTGTTGAAACCTCAGCCCCTGCCGTCGGATGATCTCACCCAGTGGTTTCATGTAGATGTTAAATAAGAGAGGAGAGAGGACCGAACCCTGAGGCACCCCGCACTCGAGGGGCCTAGGGGTGGACCTTTGCCCCCCTGCCAACACCGACTGTGAATGATCAGAGAGATAGGAGGAGAACCACTGCAAAACGGTGCCACCCACTCCCAGCTCCCTTAATCGACACAGAAGGATACCGTGGTTGACGGTATCGAAAGCAGCTGAGAGGTCAAGCAGCACCAGTTGACCACACCGCCCCCATAGAATTCTACGGAAAATAAAATTAACACTCATAGTTATATTGAGAGAAATGATGTTTTGTGAAAAGGACAGATGAATTATAGAAAGGACATTGGATGGGCTTAAACCTTCTCAGATGTCCTTATATTGTAGCAAAGTGATCTAGGGACTTGGAAACAAGTTGTAAGCTGCACAACATACCGTAGTTTGAGTTTTGGAATGCAAACCAAAGTCCATATAAGTCAAAAGAAGCTTTAGTGGCCTCTCAGTTAATGATAAATCTTACATAGAAAAAGAGAAGATGTAGGAAAAAGCAAGGGAATAGGATCCTTATTTTTTCTTGAATTCTAGTATCACTTGGGAGTGTGAGTTGCTCTTTGGCAGATGGAAAAAAAGCAAGAGGCAGAAGTAAGCAAAGTAGAAAAACAAAACGTTGTTCATTTTATTTTTTATTTCTCCTCTGAATGTCTGTAACTGCTGAGAGTGGTGCTGCTCTATAATTGTAGTAGCACATTCAGAGCTTCCTTTACCAACTCACAAAATATGTTTAATATGGTACCGACAGAAGATAATATTTGTAGTTCAGAGTTGAACTGTGGAGTCCTTGGTGCTCTCTGAACTTATTTTTTTTTCTTGCAGCTGTTTCATTATCAAACTAGGTAACATCATCAGTGCTAGATAGGGAGTGTGATTTGTTTTCATTTTATATCTTAATAGCTTTCCCTGACACTGGTGGGAGTGGTCTTGGTGGTTCGTTGATTAGCTTATTTGTTTGAGTTGGTGTGGTTCCTTGATTTGGGCATTCTTTACTTCATGGTTGTTGGTCCAGTGTTAATTCTGGTGTTGACTGCTGGTGATGTGATGTTTTGATCTTTTTGTTTCCCCTTTGGCTTTTTTGATTGTATCTCTTGAATAGTATATACAGGTGAAACTCGAAAAACTAGAATATCGTGCAAAAGTTCATTTATTTCAGTAATGCAACTGAAAAGGTGAAACAAATGTATGAGATAGACTCATTACATGCAAAGCAAGATAGTTCAAGCCATGATGGATCATAATTGCGATGATTATGGCGTACAGCTCATGAAAACCCCAAATCCACAATCTCAGAAAATTAGAATATTACATGCAATCAATAAAACAAGGATGGTACATAGAACAATATCGGACCTCTGAAAAGTATTAGCATGCATATGTACTCAGTACTTGGTTTGGGACCCTTTTGCAGCAATTACTGCCTCAATGCGGCGTGGTATGGAAGCTATCAGCCTGTGGCACTGCTGAGGTGTTATGGAAGACCAGGATGCTTCAATAGCGGCCTTCAGCTCTTCTGCATTATTCGGTCTCATGTCTCTCATCTTTCTCTTGGCAATGCCCCATAGATTCTCTATAGGGTTCAGGTCAGGCAAGTTTGCTGGCCAATCAAGCACAGTAATCCCACGGTCATTGAACCAGGTTTTGGTGGTTCATCCCTCTTTTCTCCCACATTATTTCAAAGTATATTTGTAAGGAAAAACTTGAAGAATAGATGTAGGTTAGTGGTGTCAAACTCGATTTCATTGAGGGCCGCATCAGGGTTGTGTTTGACCTCAGGGGGTGGAGTGGGCGTGGCCAGGGTGGGCGTGGCCAGCTCGACGTCACTTGTGTTGGGGGTGCCTGTGGTGGCCCGAGCGCTCTGCCAGCAAAAATGGGCTCCCGAGCTCTGTTTTCGGCTGCAATGGCCTCCTGCAACCCTCTGCCAGCGAAAACAGAGCCTGGGAGGGCCACACACAGCCCTTGTGACCTCCATTTTCAGCTGCGATGGCCTCCGTTTTCACTGGCAGAAGCACCGCGGGCCGGTCCTTCGCTGTTTACAGGGCAGCCCCGCGGGCCAGATCTAAGCACCCCACGGGCCGGATCTGGCCCCCGGGCCTTGAGTTTGACACCCCTGATGTAGGTCATAGTTTTGACTGCGCATTTGTGTATATTTTTCCTCCTTAGGTACTCTCAGTCAAGAATTAAGAGTTGTAGTCCAAGCAGGAGATGAAGCCAGGCTTCCTTGCAGTTACAAAATCCCTAGAGGCATGGCTCTAGAATCTTACTACATCTACTGGCAAAAGCCTATCCCTATCCATGGTAAACAAGACCTGGTTGTGATTTCATACAAGAATGGTAAAGAAGTTGAATCGGAGAAGAACAACTCTTACAAGAACAGATCAAAGTTAGATGAGCAGAATCTTACACTTTCAATCACCTCGGTGACAGTAAATGATAGTGGAAAATATAGATGTATTGCCATATTGCAAAGTGTCCCAATTTCAGACACAGTTACCCATTTATCTGTGATAGGTAAGTGTAATCTACTGACACAACTTCTTTAATTTCTCTCTCTCTCTCTCTCTCTCTCTCTCTGCATAATTTTATTAAAGAGTTTTTAAAAGGAAGATAAAAACTAATATTAAACTAATATAAGAAAACTAGGTAACAGAAAGAAAAAGAATTAAAGAGAAAGCTAAATACAAGAGAGAGTAAGTGTAAGAATAATAGAAAAGAAATAAAAAAGGACAAAGAAACTTTCTGTCTTCTTTACAGCAGTTATTAGTAGTCTGAGGTTACAACATAGCTATCTTCTTTCTATCATCTACCCTATCTAATTATCAAAAGCACAAATCATAAAATAATTTATGCAAAAAAAAATCTATTAGGGATTTCCAGTCAGCAATAAATTCTTCTCTGATCCAAGAAGTTAACCAGCTCAGCAAGTTCCATCATTTTCAATGTTTATCATTTGTATACAATGATACTAAAACTAAATTATTTGCAATAAATAAATAAAATAAATTTCTTTTAATTTCTTTTATTCTACCACTATTTCTTCTTTCTGTAGGAACATTTATTTAGTTTCCCTCTAAAAGAACTAGATTTACTTTTATAAATCTATATATATAAAAGTGAAAACCACTCACGCCGTAATCATGAAATCTCCAGAACCGTAAAGCCTACAAATTTGAAATTTGCCACGTATGTTCCTCTTGCCTTCTAGGTGCTCACTAAGAAAGGATTTTTCGAAATGACCATTAGAGCATTAGTATTTCTTATATTATTATTAACATGCTCTGATGCTAACCTGAAAAGAAATCTGTTCCAAATGCAAAACACAAGCAGAGGAGAGGAGTTTCAGTTTCACTTTTACTTTCACAGCAGCAAGCAGCTTTACTACAGAACAGTTGAGCTAAGCCACGGCCAGGCTCCTTCCTGTCTCCTTCTTGCTCACACAGCAAATACTGTTTCACTTTCCAAAGAGCCCTCTGATCCTAAGGAGTTCTACTCCCCCTCCCCACCTGAAAAGAAATCTGTTCCAAATGCAAAACACAGAGGAGAGGAGTTTCAGGTACAGTTTTACTTTCACAGCAGCAAGCAGGGGATAGGATAGGGAGGATTCTGTGAAACAAGGCTGAGGGAGAGAAGGGGATAGGATAGGGTAGCCTTCTGTGGGGCAAGGCTGAGGGAGAGAAGGGGATAGGATAGGGGAGCCTTCTGTGGGGCAAGCCTGAGGGAGAGAAGGGGATAGGATAGGGGCGGCTGCGGTCTGTGGGGCAAGGCTGAGGGAGAGAAGGGGATAGGATAGGGGAGGATTCTGTGTGACAAGGCTGAGGGAGAGAAGGGGATAGGATGGGGAGGATTCTGTGGGGCAAGGCTGAGGGAGAGAAGGGGGTAGGATAGGGGAGGCTTCTGTGGGGCAAGCCTGAGGGAGAGAAAGGGATAGGATAGGAGACGTTTCTGTGGGGCAAGCCTGAGGAGAGAAGGGGAGAGGAGAGGCCGATTGTAACTACTCATTAATTTTCAAGCTGTAAGTGTCAATTTATCAAGCCCGATCACATAGTTCCGTAGCCGAGCATTTAGCTAGTTAGTTATAAAACTAGAATAGTAAAAGTAAAATTAGATTATGAATTGTGTTTCTTCTTAAAAAGAATGTACTGTATATCTTTCAGGAAAGTAGGTGTACTTTCTTGAATTTCCATTTTTCTGTCTTTAATCAACCAGCCCTAAACTGAAGCTTTTGGTAATTTGCCATGAGTGATTTTAATATTTTTCTTAGAAGTTCTATACAGTTGTGTGGATGAAAGGAAATAATGCTTATTGGGAAAGAAAATGAAGCCAGGAGGGTGTATCAATACTTACTTTAATCTGTCCCACATCAAAAATGTTAAGGACAGCATCAGCCACTGATCTTGTTATTGTTACAGAATAGGGTGCAACAATTGGGACACCAAATGTTACTCTGGTATATCTTTTGGTATACCTCTGGTATACCTGACTCAAAGATTAGTGGATAGCACTTTAAGGCAATATTTAACTGAACCCCTGAACTAAATATTATTTTCTAACTCTGGAATGCGATCCCTATCATACAGTAATAGGAATAATCTATGAGAATCCTTGTCAACACTCAGAAAGTTTTAGATACATGCTAATTTCTACATTTTAAATATTTTTGACAGAATGATAGTCTTTTGATTGAGCTGCTATATATTGATTTTTTTTCCTTCTGTAAAAGCAATTGGACTCCCAGCCATAGCCATCTGTTCCTAATCATCTTGACAATGAAATGATGAAATGGGCAATATGACATCAATGCATGAGACAATGAGTATAGAAACATAAATGTTCATTACTGTATATGATTTAGCTTCCAGACCCTTATCATCTTTGTTGCTGTTCTGTGCATACTTTCTAGGGTCTCAGCATCTTTCTTGTATTGTGGTGACCAGAACTGGACACAGTATTCCAAGTGATTTATAATTTATTGCAGTATACACTAAATTATAAAATGTGTATTAGAGACCAGGTAGGCCATTAGTTCTAGTGCCATCGTAGGCACAAAGCTAGCTGGGTAATTGAAACATCACTATAAAATCACAATATTAACACCATCCTTAGCAGTACATTCTCAGTACATATTTTATATTAATCACCAAGTACCTAATTAAATAAATAAGTTTTCACTGCTGTTCAATAAAGATTAATAATGAGAATGCTGTCCTATTTTGGGAAACTTGGGGAACTTGGCAGAGTTACATGAAACGTTTAAGAGAATTTTCTTAAATTCAGGATAATCAATGACAGGAAATTTAGGGGGAAAGCCTTCAGGTCTGCTTGAACAAATTCCAATAATATCAAACAATTTTTCCATATAAGTCATATTCTGTAATATCTTATTGTCTTTTTTCTGTCTTCCAGTTCCATTTAGTACGCCTATCATCCTGAACAATTTGCCCAGTGAACGTTGTGACCCAACAAATTTGACACTGATGTGTTTGTCTCATGGAGGTTCTTCAAAGCCAAAGATGTATGGATCTATCAATGAAAATCCAGTAAATTGGACTGTCACAAGCAACGAAATGTTTGGTCGTTTTAATATTACTGGCACCTTGCAGTTAAACATGACAGAAAATATATTGATCCAGTGCTCAGTTCATTATTTAGATTTCCAAGTGTCAACCAACTATAGCTTGAGTAAGTTCCCTCCATTTTATGTAAAGGCAATCTTATTTGATTATATAACATAATAATTGAGTGAATGACAAAACACAAAGCTATTTGAATTAATAATAATTAAATAAAAAATCTTATTTTTGTATGAAAATTGCTACTGTGGTTAGAAAAAGAAATGAATGGGATCCAGAGTTACTCATGTTTAGTCACACAAATTAATAGAAAGTAAATGACTCACCGTGCATTGATTTAAATTGATTTATTGTAGATAAAGGTAAGCCTGGCTCAATTGTATATTGCCATTCTTTTTTCTAACCATTCATTATTGCCAATAATTATTTCCTATTTGATCAGTTGAGAGACACTTCTGCACTTTATTCAATCTTTGAGAGACAACAGACATGCCAGCAAAAGTTAGTAGCCATAACTATCTATTAAACTAGGTGAAAACAGTATTGAATGTACTGTGTTTCCCCAAAAATAAGACCCTGTCTTATATTTTTTTGAACCTTGAAATAAGCGCTTGGCCTTATTGCCATGCACTCAAAAGCCCGATTGGGCTTATTATCAGGGGATGTCTTATTTTGGGGGAAACAGGGTAGCTTGAAGTAAATTTGAATACTGTACTCCTTTGATGTATGAATATATCCAATATTCTTCCTGAGCTTCAGCTTGGAGTATGTTACCATTTTGCTTGGCATACAATATATAAGACATACTTGCTCTAATCTCAACTGGTTCCATCAGTGACAAGGAAGAGAGGGAGGGACAACCTTTCACTATTCTACAGCTCTCTGTTTCACCAGTCACAGGGGTAGGCGGGGAGAGCTCACCAATCAAGCTTTTTTCAGAAAGGTGAAGGCTGCAGCCCAGCCAAAACGCTATGGAAGATAGTGACCAGTGATTGCAAGGACAGGTTCCAGCCACAGTGAACAGATAAAGGAAAATATAGCAGGAGGACAAGATGGCACCGCTGTGTCAGCATTAATTAGAAAAAAAACATTAAGAGGAAAAAAATGCTTTCATTGTGAGGGGAGGCAAATAGAGGATAATGTTATGTGTTCTTGTAGCTGAGAAACATTTAGCAGCCTATAGTTGCATGGGGGCAACCTACTGATGCAATGTCCATCTGTAGCTAACACTTGTTTATACCATTTACTTATATACTCCATAAAATTCTAGGCCTTTATGCAGTTGTTTTCACTATATGGCTATGCTACTTCATGTTATCTTTTGTTTTTTAAGCTTTTTTATTTTTGATTATACAAACACAATCTTCTCAGACCCCCCCTTCCCCCCCCCTTCTTCTTCATCCATTATTTTTTCTTCAAGGCTTCTTATTTAAATTCATATGGCACTTTGACTTCATGAGGATTTTATCATGATGCTACATTTGCACCTCTACAACTGTCTGGTTTGGCAGAACAACCAACAAGACAAGACACAGACTTCAACGGCTAGTTAGGATTGCAGAAAAAAATAATTGCAACCAGCCTGCCTTCCATGGAGGACCTGTATACTGCACGAGCCAGAAAGAGGGCTGTGAAAATATCTACAGACCCCTCGCATCCTGGACATAAACTGTTTCACCTTCTATCCTCAAAACAAGAGAAAAAACCAGGCACCACAACACTTTCCCCCCCCCCCCCCATGCAATCACTCTGTTAAACAACTAATTCCCACAACACTGTCTACGTCCTAAGATGTTAAACCACCTAGTAGGGCCGTGCTTATTATACTTTCATCTATCATATTACCTATTTCCTTAGATTCTTATGACTATAATTTTGTTGTTATCTCTCATGATTTATGTTGATTGTTCCTATTTAGTATCCTAATATAAATTATGTTGATTGCTTAGTATCCTGTGACTGTCACTGAGTTGTATCTATGATTTATGATTATATTTTATGATTATGATGATCACTTCTTGCTTTTTATGATTTTATTTTATTATGATTATCACTTCTTGCTTGTATGTACACTGACAGCTTATGCACCAGAGACAAATTCCTTGTGTGTTTGATCAAACTGTGTTAATAAAAGAATTCTATTCTGTTCTATTCTATTCTATTCTATATTCTATTCTATTCTATTCTATTCTATTCTATTCTGAAATTGCTAGAAATCTAGCAGTAACCCCCCCCCCCTTTTTAACCTGCTGTGTTTCCCTTTTTCCTGTTTGANNNNTATTCTATTCTATTCTATTCTATTCTATTCTATTCTATTCTATTCTATTCTATTCTATTCTATTCTACAGTATATCATAGAACTAATGATTTCTTCACTGTGATCCTGGATTTCTCAATATTACATTCAACTTTTATTTCAGATATGACGAAGAACTGTTCTGAACCCACATTGCCACCACCTTTTGGGATCATCATTTCTTCAACAGTGATCCTGATTTTCTTTCTAGCCGTGGTAATGCTAGTAATACTCCAATGCTATGGTAAGTACTGATACCTCTGTCACTAGCTGAAGCATTGTTATCCTCTCATCTATCATATTACCTGTTTCCTTAGATTCTTATGACTATAATTTTGTTGTTATATCTCATGATTTATGTTGATTGCTCCTATTTAGTATCCTAGTATGATTTATATTGAATATGAAATGATAGAATAATCATAGGGCCACAATAGATTCTGACAATATGCAATCCTGTATAATTGTACCTTCCCCATTTTTTGAAAGCTCATCAGCTTTCAGCAACCTTATCCAGGAATATTATGAGATCCCAAGTGAGAATAATGAAAACTTATCATATATCACAAGAGATTGTAATGATCTCATGACATTTGGTGTTTTTGCAAGATTTGGGCCTTTCCTTTTTAATGAATGTAACTGTCATTTGATGAACATCAGAGCCTCTGATGCCACAGGTATTGTATTTCTAATTCTTGTGATATGGAAATAAAATGTGACACACTGACAACTATGTTCTAATAATCAGAAAGTATGAAGACTAGTTGTACTCATATTTACCTGAATATATTGATTACATTGCTAATATAAATCTCCATCTGATCTAATCTACTAAGAATGCACACACAAAAGTACAGCTCAATTTCAGATGTCTTCAATCAAGGTTGAAGAGTAGAGGTTAGCGTCAGGCTACTTCACACATTCCTGCTTTAACACACATAGAATAGTAAGAATTGTTTATATTATATCCTCAAAGAAATAGAGCATTTTATGAATCCTAGCTTGTCAGTTTTGCTACTAAATTAGTCTTTGTAATTAATCTTCACTCAAGTTTAGCAACATTAATCTATCTCAGAAATTAACCCTTGACAGGTTTCAGATATTTTATTTGTTTGTCCAGTTTGTATGGATAAATTATATAAATATAATTTTTATTTTTAAATTTATATTTCTGATTTCAAACTTTTAGTCCATTCCATATAGTTACTGGCCAGTTTTCAGTAGGATATTGTCTAGAAAGCAGGTTTCACATTGGAAACTGAACAGGAGGATTAATCCTTTTGTTGGGATAATAGCATTATCACTAGTTGTAGAGCTATAGTTGATGCCTACATTTTATGCAGCACTTAGGTCTTGAATTTCTATCATGATAGTATGATCTGTTTTTGCAAGGTTATATGGTGAATTAATTCAGCTATAGATTATTCACACAGGTTTTGTGAAAATAAGGTTACAGGATCTGAAAAAAAATGTTTATTTGTTTATTTTTAAATACTGTCTCTCATCACAGGGTATTTAAAGCTCAAAAACAACAGAATATTATTATAATACAGTTTTTTCTCTATTGCCCATTATATCTGATGGAGCATGAATTGCAGTTCATCAAAGTTCAGGACATAATAATTATATATATGTGTGTTTATGGTGCCACAAGCCTGTTATTTTTTGCAGAAAATGACTGAGATGTTTCTGGAAGTATCTGCTTCTAGGAACCTCTCTTCCTATGTATCAAAAAGTAAACAAGTGTTTAAAAATCCCCTCAACTACTAATCTGCAATTTTGAAAATAAAACGTGGTCTTTAAGAGTGAAATACTTTTGTTTTTCATGTAGCTGTGGAATTCAGAGAATGTTGGTTTGGAATTTCTATTGGGGTAGTGGTTAAAGAGGGAAATTCTCCTGGAGGTCTGCTTAAGAATATATAATGTAGGCAGGTATTCTTTGCGTATCCTAGTGTTATGCAAAGGCATTTTGTAATATATGGAAGCAGATGCAACAAAACACTGTTTTCTTGTTTTCATCATTTTAATGTGTATATCTTAGAAAAAACATGTTTAACAAAAGTCCACATATAAAAGCAAATTGTTATTATTATTACTTATGATGACTTACTGTAGATGGTTTGGATCCATATAGATGAGAATCTTCTACGAATTCTGCATTTTTAAAATAAATTGACAATGCACTTGCAAGTGCTGTCTTTCCCCCCTAAAATTTACAACACTATCCTTTCAATGATTATTCAGAAATAATTCCATGGAACATAGTGACAAGTAAAACTGCAGAATTATTCAGTTGCAGCATTCTACCACTTTAAAAGCTGCCTGGAGAGGCCCACAGTGCCTATTTTATCGCTGCTCACCAGTTTAATCCTGAACATGTATTGGAATCATTTTTGCTGTATCTAGAAGAAGATAAGCTGTATAAACTTTTTCTATTACAGACTAACATATTACTTTGCCATATAAGGAGAGGAGTGGGCACAACGCTAGTCGAAGTCCACCACATATGCTTTAAAAACTAGAGACAGGTTCTTCTTACAATATGTACAATAACCCAGCAAGCCACTAACCTAGTTGGATCTTCTCTGACAGTAGACAATCACTCTAAGATCAAAAGTCAATTGGCTTTGGAGTTAATGAACATCTTTCCATTTTTTCTAAGATTTGTGTGGTTAGCCTTGGTATTAGGAAAGTACTAATAAGGTTATAAATATCACTAGCCAACTTCCTATTATCAGGCAGGGAGCAATTGATATCTTGACTGTTGAAGGGCATAAGTAATGGGACATATGTTTTGGACTGCCAGGCTTTGGCAATGAATTCTTTAATGCAATTTTTTCCTTTTCTGGCCACTTTGTTTTCTTTTCTTCAGAGGACTAGGTGTACAAGCATGGGCTGCTGACTTAAGTATTCTCAGGATACAGCTGATGTGATGGAGTCATCTAACTCTAGGCACAATTGACTATTGTGAATGTAATGCTCTTATCTGGATTAATTGCCTTCTTTTTGCTGACCAAATTTGCCTCACTGACCCAGATAAATTGCTGTGAAAACGGGACCCTATGCCAGCAGATTTTTTTTTTGAAAGAAAAAAAAATGAAGAGTAGCTTAGCTGTGGTTAATTAGTCAAGATAATATGGGTTAGGTATATGTAATAAAAATGACTTCTCTCACTCGGTTTACATTGAATGAACAATCTTTTTATTCATTTTTAAATAGCCCTATATAAGTATATCCTATCCATCCAGAAAGACTACTCAAAAAATGTGATAAACTAGCAAACAGCCATGTTTTGGTGCCAGTTTGTCACAGACCAGCATCCATGTGTGGACTCTGTAGTGGATGGTGGGATGATTAAAAAATAACCTAAGCAAAATATCTTACTTTACTTTTGTGCTTGATTTTATTGATAAGGACCTGGGAATAGAAGGTAGTTTAGATTCTCTTAGGACATAGTGTTAAGAAAAGGAAGGCAGAAAAGAAGTGGCATGAAATTAAGAAGTCTTACAACTATCAGAATGAAACATTAGGATCAGAGACGATTCTTGGCAGGCAGCTCAAAGTGTTACCATAGTTAAAATGGATTAAATAGCTCTGGGAGCTGTTGAAGATGGACCATATATTATTGGTTTTCATCCAGAGTAGAATTGACCAGTAAATCTAAAATGAAGTGATCAATTTCCACTAATTAAGTTTTATGGGATCCTGGGTGAGGCCAAAAAAAAACACACAGGGTTTTTAAGGGCAAATTCTAGAAAAGGAAATGTTGAAGAGGAAAAGCACTATGGAAAATCCAGTTGGATAACCCAAAATTATTTGGAGTTGGAGGGAACAGAGCATAACAAGATCAAAGCTTTGCCCTCCAGATACTGTCCCATCATCTCTGTAGCTTGAGACTGGTTGGTATTATTGATTAAGCTCTTTCCTTAGACCTAGCGTGGTAAAATAGTAATAGTGCGAGGAGTAAGGTCTGTAGAGAGTACACATGTATTAAATCATATTGTGTCTAGAATTGCTTTCTTAAAGTGCTTTGATAACACACACACATCTAGACTGTGACAGCATCTCATTTTGGAAAAGGGAAATTGTCTACTAAAGTATGTAAGATAATGTTGAAACTGGTGGTACTAATTGTCTGCTCAGATTAAGACTTAGCTTTTTATCCAAATGGCAGATTTATTTCTTTGTGTTTTACTTAAATAAGAGAAAAATCTGTGATTTAATTTTGTTGATGTTGTTGTTGCACTAGTTCACAAGCATCCAAGGTCCTCCACCACACATCAGTCACTGGCAACAGATGAAATGATGCTCGAGGAGCAATCTAGTGGGCAGACACCTTCAGGACTGGGGAGGTAAGCTTGGTGCTCTGCATAGTCTTCTTAAACAAATGAAAATAGAATCAGAGTTGGAAATAGCCCATTTCAATTTCCCCTTGCGCCTATAAGCTCTTCACAGAAGATGCTCCCGGTCTCCATAAACACATTAGGTAGAAAGGGGCCCACCATCATTCTTGCTTATGTTTTTACAAGTTTATTTTACTATTCAAATCCCACACCATACAAGCCAATACAGTTTAATAGTTGACATGTAGGAGTAGGTATTAACTCAAGTTCAAGGTTATTCTCAGCCAAGGAAATTTGCTGTCTCCCAAATCTACCCAATAAGGTTGGTGTGGGAAACACTAGAGGCGGGATATTAAACAAATTGATATCTGCACTGTATAATTTAAATCCATATTTCCATATTGTATATCATATTGTATTAAATGGTAGAGAACTTATTTTGGGCATCATCTTTTGGACATCAACTGCTATCATATATTTTTCACAAAACCTGCATGTTTTTTATTTCTGAAATGAATGTTGGATTTGTCTATTAAATATCATTAAATCATTTTCAGCACATTTATCTAAATTAGCTTATTTCTATTAAGATCATTTTTTAAAAAATTATTTAGTTCTCCCAGCCAATTTTGTATTATTTGCAGATACAAACAATGTTCTCTTTTGTATATTAAATGTTGGCATGATATGGGAGTCCAATGGCATTTTATTAGATCTTTTACATGCCATTCATTCAAATCTTGTACATCTACCTACAGTGCAATTCAGAATTTCATATAGCAATTAAAGTTATTTAAAACTTGCAGCAAAAAAATTCTAAAGTAAATGCCTTAGATAAAAAAAAATACATTTTATGCCTCCTCCTAAACTGTAACAAGCAAGTCAGCCTTTGGTTACCAATTATTCAATGGAATACAAAATAACTGCTAAAATTTCATATTCTATTAAGTTTATATTTACAGGTACTGAATACCTGAATACACTGAATCAAAACCTTTCTGGATAATTTTTATGAGATTTGGCTAAGTGAAAGGAATATTTGAATTTTTATCCATAGTTTGGACACCAGGTTCCTGAATGTGCTACTGACCACAGTAGTGTAAATCTTAGAACCTTAGTATTTTGCTTCTTTCAACTCTCCAGTTATATTTTTATTTTATTTATTTTATTTTATTTATTCATTTATATCCTTCCTTCCTTCCTTCCTTCCTTCCTTCCTTCCTTCCTTCCTTCCTTCCTTCCTTCCTTCCTTCTCTCTCTCTCTCTCTCTCTCTCTCTCTCTCTCTCTCTCTCTATATATATATT
>QLTV01000598.1:831748-846806 GCA_003457575.1 Thermophis baileyi | reverse complement strand
AGAGAGACAGAGAGAGAGAGAGAGAGAGAGAGAGACAGAGAGAAAGAAAGAGTATAGCTTTTACCCATGTAAGACAGGAACAGTTTTGTTAAGAATTATTTTTTAACACAAAAACACATGTAGGATGAAAGGGTTAGACATCTTTGTTACTGGCTTTATCAACATTTCCATTTCCAAGAACAGTAGCAATATTTTAAAATTAACTTAAAAAGAAAAACAATCTGAATTCCACAATACGCCTAAATAATGTTTTATTTCCAATAAAAATGGAGCCAAGTAAAAACAAATAAAGAAGTGAGTTTTGATCCACTTATAAATCTTTGTTTCCTTCTTTGAATTGGTTAGTGATAATTTAGGAGAGGACAGAGATTTATTAAAGTTTTCCACAGTATTATATCCCTTGCATTATTCCAGACTTTGAAGATTAATGGGAACATTCCATACCTATGAAATTATTAGTCACATTAAATGTGAAACCACGTAACCACATAAAAAAATTAGATATTCAAGGTTTTTCCCCCTTGTGAATTTGCAACAAACTCCATTCTTCATGTATTTTACATTCTTTTTTGTATTCTCAGATCTCCACCCTGATTTTGAGTTGCAGCTCCCAGACTTATTTTGATAAGAGATTCTGATATTGAGCTGGGATGAAGAATTCTCCTAACAGAATTTAATGTTGACTATAAATCACAAACATATTTGAAGATTTCCCTTTACCTACATGAAGATGGGTAATAACTTTGTGTGGACTTGGACGCTAATCAGGACTGCATCTGAGAAAGTCTTGAGTGACAAGTTGTAGACAAAATTATATGGTAGTCGTAGTCCTGTTCGAAGAAGACACAGTTTTCAAGTTTGAAAACAAGATTGGAAAACTGAAAAACAAAACAAAACAAAGCAGTGCAAATCACATTCAAACTGGTGTGAAGAAATCTGAGATGTTTGTTGCGCTGGGGTTTTGTCTGTCATTAATGCTAGGGTATTGGGTTTTTTTTACTAAAAATAACCTGACTTTGTGACTCCTTTTTACTTCTTTGTATGAATTGTTTTTCGACTTATTTATAAAAGATCGTATGGAAGCTTGGTGTTAACAACAATTGGAGAAGCATATAAGCCCAACAAAAAAAAAATGATCAAAATGTTATGTTTGTACTCATATATCACTAGAGTACAGCGCAACTTGGAAAACTTTTTAAAAAAAAAAAAATCCTGTACTGTAAAGTAGTGCCCTAAAAAAATCTACAATTAGTCCAAAAGTCATTAATCTTTGTGAACTGATCCTTGCCAGAGAGGATTTTAGAGTAATAAAGAGATGTTCTCATGTGTCCTAGTAATTCCATGCATTTAATAGCAGACGTTTGCAGGCTATTAATATTGTTCTGAAACCTGGTAATTCTTAGGAATTATAGTATGCCTACTACGTAGGTAAATGTAGCTTTTCATTTGGGAAACTTCCCTAAAATGGAACTTGGAACATGAATAACCCTGCTTATTTATAATGGAAAGCTGAACAATGTAAGAAATTATGTAACTTAACTTGGTGCTATAAAAAAATCTAGAATAAACAACATGCAAATTTTTTATAGAAGGCAGGGTTTACTTTTGATCAATTAATAATGAAAACAATGAATTTTATTTGTTTCCATTTTAAAGAACAAATACTATATTCCGTTAGTGATTAACCAATTCAATAGGGATAGAAGACTGGGAATAGAGTTAAATGCATCATCAGTTTAACGTCCTTGCATTGCCACAAGAGATCCAAGTCCAGTTCCCGTTGAATTCCGTTGACCCTTATCTAGCGCCAATTTAGTGCTGACCATTAGTTGACTAGATTCTTGTATATAGGCTTGAATAAAGCTTCTATGATGCAACCTTATGAATGGTCTGATTCTTTGCATCTGACAAAATGCAAAGTTAAGTAGCTGATTCCAATGGAAGATAGTAGCTGAATAGGTTAAACAGAACAATAGAATAAATAGATATTCCTATGAGTCTATATAATGGAAAGCATTGTTGACATCCATTCTAAAAATATCTACACACCTTAAATTACACTTTATGCAACAACAAATATTTCAGATCTACTGAATTTCATTGTATTTTTGAAGAAATTTCATCATGAAGATGACCTCAGATTGTTGTATTTAAATGTTTGTACAGTATCTTATAACAAGTCCATTTTAGAAACAGTAATTAACATATTATTCAATTTTGAGACAAATTCTTTTTAACTGTAGTCTTTACTGAAATTGACATTTAGACAAAGAAACTAGACCATGCCATGCTGACAATTTTGACTATTTTTCCAACATTACAAAAATAAATATATGGCCCCAACTATGTAATGGGCTGCAGAAATGACGTAACTTATGAATACATCATCTACTAGCATAGATTACACATGAATAATTGCAATGAAATGCTTATGTACTTTTATTTACTGCATGTATATGTCAGTGTACATTCTGTATTTTGTAAAGTTTTTTTTATACTTGTGTATATTCATTTTTTTAATTTAATTAATAAAACCTTCTAAAAGTTCTTTTACTAGGTATTGCTAGGCATTGCTATGGCCACAGCTTATTGGTCATCTGAATAATCAATTTACTGCTGCTTTAAATGTGTGCCTCAGGCTTATGCTACAGGATTTTAATGAGCTAAAATAGTGTCTGGTATCATACCTTGATATGCAACAAAATTAGAAAATGCTAAACTGTCTTAGATGGTAGGGATTGGGTTATCTATGGACATGGATCGCAAAGAGCCACCTGGTTTTCAGAAGAACTCCAGAATAACACTGGAAAAAAATGAAGAGTAAACTCAAATGAACACAGGTAACAGCCTTTATTAATACCTAATAAAGGGAATGAACTGTTATTTCTTTGCCCTTAACTTCTTTTTGCAGAATGCCAACTAATGTCCTAATATGGTAACCTGTTATCTTCTTGGTAAGGAATAGTTATGGGAATTTTTGCAGCACTGA
This sequence comes from Thermophis baileyi, assembly GCA_003457575.1. Classification (NCBI taxonomy): domain Eukaryota; kingdom Metazoa; phylum Chordata; class Lepidosauria; order Squamata; family Dipsadidae; genus Thermophis; species Thermophis baileyi. The sequence goes on along the minus strand of QLTV01000598.1, from coordinate 843,817 downwards.
TGTAAGGACTATTCTAGGCAAGTGCTGGATAAATTGGCTTGAATTTGTTGGAGTGAGATGTATTATTTATCTTAGGCGTCATAGGTTATCAGTAGTAGTTGCTGTTTTTAATCCCTGTATACTACCCAGTCATTGTTGTGAGATGGGTGGTCATAAAAATAATTTAAATAAGCAGGAAGGGATAGCGAAAGAATATTAAGTTGAGAACGGGATATGCTAAAAAGTAAAAATGTGAACATAAATTACTCAAGACACTCACTAATTATTACACTTTAATTCATCCATATATTACAAAACGCAGATAGCATGCTCATGACTATTTACTGCTACCTTTTTTGAAGTCCACAATTTTCCTGATTTCAAAAAAGTTATTCAAAAAAATAAACAGCATAAAATGCATTCTTAGAAGAGGGTTGCAGGAAAATCTAGATAAGAAGAAATGTTATCTACATTAAAATTCATCTGCAAAGCACTTGTTAATAAAGGGAAGAACGTTTCTTCTTCCAATGCTGTAATATAATACAACCTTTTCCATCAGTCATTTCATCTGAATTATCTAGATTTTCCTGCAACCCTCTTCTAAGAATGCATTTTTATGCTGCCCCAAGTATTTTCTAGCACCTTTTCTCTCATTTTCACATTAAGCTTCTTAAATACTGTATATGAAATGGCACTTGACTAAAACCTGTGTTGAGACAAAATTTATCTTCAAACACATCTTATAAATTATATAGGAAATATAAAGTGAACTAGTTCTGTTCCTCAGTATAATGTATTAAAGTGGTTGACTTTTATATTGCAACCCATATAATAGAACAGTTTTAAATTTTTTATGCATTATTTCTGAAAACATGTTTGAAATTATTATCTTGCAAATAAAATATGATTGGGTCAGCTGAAATAGGGTTGAAGAATAACAAACTTAACAACCATAATTCTTCATGAATTCACATAATCACTCACTGTGATATGTAGTTTCCTTCCTTGCCATATTTATGACAAAAAAAACCAGTTGATGCATTAATTAGATGCCAGTACCAGTTTACATATTTGAGAGAAATGTTTTTTTATTCATCTTCATCTCATGGTTGTTTGCTAGAATGGGGAAGTCAAAACAGAGCTGGATGAGATTGCTCAGACATAGAAATATTTTCTTTTCCTAACATTCATTCAAATGAGATAATTATTTCCTAAGTAATAGTTGCAGGAATAGAATAAACTCAGCTCATTATCACTGGTGGCAGGGGAGTGGCACTAAGAAATAAAGGAGTTTGAGACAGCTCCGTCTAGAAAGAAGTGTTGGGAATGTGAGGTACTGGCTTACTATAAGGATTTGATATAAGGTACATATTGAGACGTGTTTCAAACTTCTTTTACATTATGGGCTCTAAACTGAACAAAAGCCACAGTTTTTCAAATATATTTACTGATTTTTTTATAGTTAAGGGAGCAGTAATAGTACTTCTAAGAATTTGTGTTTTATATGAATATTCCCAGGAATTATTTTTATACACTTTATTATTTTTTTTAAAAAAATTAAAGTTAAAGTTTTTGCCACAAAAAGAAGTTCTGTTGTCACCTGCACATATTTAATTATGTGTCCAGAGGCATTCAAACTTCTCCCCGTCCAACAAAGGGCTTCTAGTCCATTTTTAAACTTGAATTTCCAAGATTATCTGCCATCTTTTTCCTGTAGGATATTATCCGTTCCTTCTGAAATATCTTCAGGGATATCAAGAGTGGCTTCCCTAAACCAATAAAAAGGCTTCAATATTTCTGGATAATAACAAACATAATTGTACGTACATAACTTTTATAATGTCTAATATTAGAAGAGAATTTAAAAGCTGCCTCCAAAAAAGCCAATCTTTCCACATAGAACTCAATATGAAGAGTAGATTTCGCTCCCAGACAACCCTCTTTTTAAATTGTAGATACTAGTAGTACTACATATTTCTGAAGAGGCATGCCCAGCCAAGGAATGTGCAGCTGCTGACCCTCTGTGAGGCCTCCCAGGGATTCTGTTCAGCTTTGCAAGACACTATTGAGGCCTCATATGGTCTCTTGAATGATGTCAGGTAGGCCTCAGGAAAGCCTTGTGAAAGACCAGCAGCTGCCTTCTGGGTACAAGTCAGCAGCAGAAGGAAGAAGACAACGAAGATCAGCTTGGGGTGGCAGAGGCAGTGGAGTACAGAGCAGTCAAAAAGATAGAGATGGGTGGAGATGGGGTGGGGGGTGGGAGTTGAAGTGAAGGTAGTATGGCAGAGCAGGAGAAGCATGAGGTCCTCAGCAGTGCAGTCCTCGCCAAAGTACACAACTGAGACTACCGGAACTACCATCACTAAGCGGTACAGTCATGATATTTTGCCTAACAACCATTTTGTTTAGTGATGGAAATTCTGGACCCAATTAGGAATTAACATTCCCAATTAGGAATGTTAAACCATGGCTACCTGAACTGATAAGACCAGTTTTTGGCAACCTTGGCAAGTTTAAGATGTATGGACTTCAACTCCAGGAATTCCCCATGGCTGGCTGGGGAATACTGGGAGTTGAAGTCCACATATCTTAAACTCAAGCCAAGGCTGAGAATCGCTGGATAAAACTATTAAGCTGTTTATTTCCACTGCCTGCTGTATTACTTATTGTTAACCATCAATAATATTTATCTCACTTCAAAGAGTAACTACCTTATATAAGTTGTTAGGTACTTATGCTTATTCTATCAAGGACAAACGGTTTGGCAAAATTTACTTTGTAAAATATTTTTATCAACTGAATAAATGGAGCCGCAGGAGTCAAAATATATAAATTCTTTAACAAAGTCATGTTACACATAGTATCACATTTGCATACCTGACTACATACAAATATCAAGTCACATTATTGTGGAAGTAGCAAGGACCTCTGAGTTATACAGACTGAGACCCAGCTTTTTCTTATATAAAGGAATAACTCTGGTTTCTTACCACTTTGCGATCTTTAATGCATGTAGCTCACTTTTCTTCCTTTTCTTTCTCTCAATAAAAGTTTCTCCAGCAACTTTTTGCAGTCCCATTAGTAATGTTCCCAGAGAGCCACTGCCAAAAAACACCACAGGAAATATATGTAGCTATGTGGGGCACAACCAAGCAGGAATTACAGTAATGAAAGGATAAGACAATAACTGCTAGTATTAAATCTCTGCCTCTTTCCTAAACCTTTTCCTTTTAAAAGGAATGTGGGAAATGAAGCCAAATTGTATAATTCATCACAAAAATCAAATCATCTTCGTATATAATATTTTAAATAAGCATACTAGACATATGTTTATTATTCAGCATGCAATACAACTGTTACTTTGCTATAACATATTAAAAGTTTGGTAGTCTCTAATCATAAAACCTAGCTTCCTTCCTTCTGTCCTAATTTTTCAAATGAAAGCACTCAAGAATGTAGGTTTTTAAAATTTCTCCTTCCACAATGTCAGTGAATCAATAAAATGAAAACAAATGTCTAAGTAACCATGTTCAAAACTACACTGTTAAATTGTTTTGATTTTTGAGTTATACTGTAGCAGCTTCTTCACCAAAGTATAAACTACAGATTTTGCAGTGGTTTTTAGTCCAACTATAAATGTTGATTTTCATATTTAGTTTCTTTTACTATGTAAAAGTATTATATTACTATGTAAAAGTATTATACTCATGTGGGCCTTCTAAAGGATTACAAGTTCACCAGGAAACAGAAGATCTAAAACTTATAACTATTTTAAGGTACTTTGACGGAAACACAGCCGCTTTTCTCATTCTTCCATCATGAAAAGAATAATAGAGGCATCAGAAACTTCTGAAGAAATGGACAGTAGCTTACATGGTTGAAATGGTTGAAGTTGTCTATTTTTCCTAAATCTCCGCTTAAAATATTGAAACTACCCCATTAAATAATGAACTTTCTAAGCTAAAAGGCTGTCTCAGAATGAATGGCCAATGGATCCTCTACTTTAAAAATGAGTAAGTAGAATAACTACCCTTGATGCTATTTAAAATACAATTTACACTGCTATCCATTTTAACGCTGGTAGAAAAAAGATTATTTAAAGAGACTGTTTAAGTTTTAAAAAAAACTCTACAAAAGTCTGCAAAAAAGAGAAACAAGTATGCCAGGATATTTATGAAAAAGAAAGAAAAAAAATATGTGCAAAATTCAGCAAATTGTTACATGAAAGTTTAGATGTCATCAAAATAAATCAACTGAAAGGTAGCAGTACAGTAACTGCTATGGTTCAACGCGTGTGCACTTTTTGAGCCACCTACCCCAAGACTCCTCCAATAACACTGCCTCCAATCAGACCTCTCAAGCCCAAGTGCATTCTGAACAAGCTGCCGGTACAAGCTAGAAATAGAATACAATCAGACAAAGCAAGTTCAATTTCAGTGCTCTAAGGTGCCTATTAAGTGTCAGGACTCTGTCCAAACGGTTGGGTTGGTTAATATAAACAAGCCACAAATCAATGTTTAAATGTATATATGTAATATAGCTTTAAATGCATTGTTGCATTCTGACTGGCAGTAATGGCCATAAGAGGGAGCTAGAGAACATGGTTAGTTCTCTCTCTTCTGCTGATTCATTGCTTAATTGACTTTGTGTCTGAGAGTAAGCTCTGTGTGTAGCGTAGCTATCTGTGATAGTATAGAATTGCTTGAAAGCTGAAATCTTTGTTTGCTGATTAAGACAAAGAAAGGCTGGTAAGGAGACTGCTGTACTTCTAAACACTGACTGACTGAACATGTATGATTAGGACTATTATTTGGACTGTGCTATTTCTTTGAGTAAACTATTTTTATACACTTTAACGTATCTGTTTATTGACTGAATCATTACTTATATCTACTGCAACATTACGGTTCACTGTGCAAGCCTTCAGGGCCCAGAGGTTACTCTGCACAATTCCTTAACATTAAGTCATTTCCACTTCCTGCTTATCCTCATCTAGTCTAGTGAAATGTAACTCCAAGGCTGTACACTTCATACATTCAATGCCAAATATCTACTTTTCAGGGTATATTCAGGGTAACATCTTCTGCAGCTAACACTTAAGGCACAGATAGTATGCACCCATACACATCTATAGGGCTGTATGTATATCTTTAAGTCTCTCTCTCTCTCCCTCTCCGTGTGTGTGTGTGTGTGTGTGTGTGTGTGTGTGTGTGTGTGTGTGTCTCTCTCTCTCTCTCTCTATAGTTGGATGTGTATGGAAGAAATATTAGAATGTTGGTATATACATATGGATGTCCTATCTCAGTATATAATTCAACAGTGTAGCCATTACTTAAAAAACATAGAACATGGCTTTTCTACCAAGCTTTTTTTAAAAATATGTACATTTATGTAGTAAAAATGGTTATACTGCTTCCAAGTTTTTTTCTGCTAATATTACTTGCCATATTACAACTACTAACTGTAAAAAGTTGTCTCCAACAGCATATTCAAGTGAAACGGCTAGCAGACCTCATTTCGGTGAAAAGGAAAATAGCACTTCTCTCCAGACATATATATGAAGCAGCAGATTCCAGGATCAATTTGATGCTTCATTCTGTGTTAGGAAAATTCTGGGCTCAATAGGTACATAGCGGAAATAATAAACAAACCTAAATTTCAACTCAGTTCATTACTGTAATTGGGGATAAGTGTTAGATTTTCTTTTTCAGAAACCTGAAAAAAACCTGAAAAAAAGAAGCAAGGAAAACTGTAATAACTCATGATATCTTCTGCTATACTGTGTATGTGCCTGTGTGGTGAGAGCAACAGCAGTATGGAGGATTTATGGTTTTTCAGCATCCAGTATCCTTGAACATTGAAACTGAAAGTTGTAGTGAGTATTTTCGAAAGTTTAAAGGTGTTGTCAGTAATATCTGGAAGCAATGTTACTTCAATTTACAAAGTAGTAAGTAAAAAAGTAAGAAAACACCATTCATTTCAGCATATAAGTTATTACAGGATGCTTGCACAATTCAAGCTGAAATAAAAGCAGATTATGGAGAAGGCCACAATAAAATATTTGTTTTATCTTATTAGTTACCAGGATTTTTTTAGGGAACTTCAGTAGAAATTCAGCAGAGCCTTTCTATATCAAAGGGTTGCTGCAGTTTCCAAACAGCCAGTTTATACACACAGAACATTTAGATCAAGATCTATGGGATATATATTTTTGAGTATCTGAATAATTCAAAATATAACACAGATCAAAAAATAACTCTGATGCTAATTTTCTCTAATCAGTAGTCTTACCTCCAGCAATGGTATAGTGACCAAGGGTACTTTTATCACGATATACAGACAAGCCAGTATTCACTGTGCTGCAAGAAGGAAGAAATAATAAGAACGAACAAGAACTTTAGGAAGAAATTCTGAAAAGTCAAAACATTGGCTTGTTATTTTTCTGGCTAGGTATTTTTGTAATTTGCAAATAAAATACATATTTTCTTATATGGGATGAAATATATATACATACACACATACACACATACACACACACAGTGAAATGTTTTACATCAGAGTTCACGTATCAATAAAAAAATCTATTTCTCAGTGAACATATTTATGGCTTGAAGCATAATTCACAAGATATAGTAACTGTATTTTTCATCTTCATGAATATCTACACAGAGGGAAGTTCATATATAATGTAGATCTTATTTGCGATAATGAATGTGAAGTTCTACTTTGTGGATTTGGAGTAATTTAGCAAAATGAGATAAGAATATTAAATTTTAATTATGATGGTTTTATTGTTTAATAATGCATTGCATTTCTATTTCCAAAAAGAAACATTGGACTTAAGATGATCCTCTTTCAAAGAAATATTAGGTAGAAAAAAGGTTATATATTAACAAATCCTATACAAACCCAGATTTCCAAAATTGTCAGTTCCTCCTGAATTCAATCTTGAAGACTTCTTCTATTTGTGTGTATATGATACTTGTTATCTAAGGTCCTGACACCCATAATTGCTGAGCTGGAACAGAACCTAAATAATGAGGCCACTTGCAAATAAGTATTTGCACTGGAAATAAATCAGGCTATCTTCTAGGGAGCAAATGACCTAGGGCCAATTTGAAATGTAACCACTCTTTTTAGAAAGCTAACATTCTAGGATTGTGGAATCAGAAAATTGATTTGTATAACAATGCCAGTCAGATGTCCAAGTGGCCTCTATGTTCTGACAAAAGAACACTTTTAAAAATTTCTCTTGATTTTGACAATCTTGTTTTGTTTTTTTGTTTTTTTGAAGGGAACTATTATACAATTCTTTTTGGAAGCAGAAGACATAACCAAGCCCTGATTTTTACTTAGTTCTTAGTTCTATTTTAATTTTAATTTTCTCAATAGTGTATTTGAGAATAGAAATAGCTACTGAGAAAATAAAAGAGAATTAGAAATGCAGAAACAGTAGAAGGGGCACAGTAATCATTTTGCATCTAATATTCATAAATTACAATATTATCCTAGAATTGTGGGTTATTGTTGAATTGTAGGATCATGTATCATGAACAGAGCCTCCTGCTCATCTCCCATAGGTAACAAAAAATACACTTACTTGAATATTGCCACAAAAGCAGCAACTCTCCAGCTCCACCGCCAACCATATCGGATGAATCCCCTGTTTGCTATATGTTGCATAGATTGCTTTGGAGAAAGTAAGCAAAATTATATGATGTTAAGGCATTCTATATCCATTACTAATGTGAACTTAAAGTGTGATAATAGAAACCACACAAAAGCTCCATAAATTCCTTACACAACTTTCTGTTTTATCTGTTTTATAAAAGTAATGTAAATGTATACCCATCCAAACTTCCATTACTGGAAGTTACATAACATAACATTACATAAACCTGATCACTAAAAACAGTTTAACTGTTAATTGACTGTGAACTGAATTTAATACCATAAACTAAGATGCAAATAATGTATATATTAATATATTTATTAATATTTAATATTTAAAATAATGTATTCTTTTAATGTGTGATTTGCAACATTTCATTCAAAAATTTTATCAGTGAAAATGTATTACATAAAATGTCCCTCTGTAGTGCTTGATTTCTGATTTTTGTTTCTCATATACAAGGCAGCAAGTAACAAAAAAAAATGAAAACTATTTAAAGGATTACACTTAAATGTGTGTTCTATTTTTGTCAAATAAATGTGTCCATACCACAGCATCCAGCCGATTATGGTAGAGCTCTCCTCCACATTGCTCAATGTACTGTTTTTTGGCATTTACATATCCAGGTATACCGCCATAGACAAAGCCAACAAGACCCGCTGTAAATGTTGCTTTAACGATATAGATAGATTCTTCTGGGTATTCCTGCTGTTCACTGCAAAAAAAAAAAAAAAAAAGTTTCAGGAAATGTATTCAGAAACTGTTTTATGAAATTATCCACGTCCTTTGGAATAATAATTGCTGGGATATGCAGGGAAGGGCGAGGCTGGGGTCTGATTTCGAAAAAAGCATTTCATTCTTGAATTATACACGTTCCCTCCCGCTATCCATTGGAGCTCCGAGGCTAAGGCTCTTCTTGGCTATGCACTCACTTCCGCCGAAAGAGCTCTCGAAGTCGTTCCCAGCCCGAGTCCGGGGGCTGCAGCCAAGGTGGCGAGCCCTCCAGCGCTCCGAGCAGCTCGGGGACCGGAGCGGCGCTTTCTTCACCTAACCCTGTCAGCGGGCGTGCCGTCCTCTTGCCCGGCCGCTCCATATTTGCCGGAACTTGCCCGGGAAGTCTTCGCGAGATTTTCCCTTCTAAGCATTAACACCTAGAAAAGAAAAGAGCGCCGCTCTGTCGTCTTGGAGGACGTAGCGCACCCTCTTCGTACCCACGAAGCGTGAAAAAGAACCGGCGCTGAAAAGCGGGCGGTATTTTTCTTTTTTAATGTTTAGAAATAGCATGGTTCCCGCACTGACTCTTTAAAAAAACAACAACGATGAAAGTCCTTCCGTCCTCCTTTCTCTCTCTTGCCTCCCCCTCTCCCCTTTCTATCTGCCTGCGGTTAGAAATACGTCATTATTTTATCCTCGGTGCCATCTCCTTTATTCTTTTTAATCGGGGGAAAAGCAAAACAAAATATCCTTTATTATTCCTTTCCTCACCAGCCAGGTCTTTGTTCATAGCCTTTCAAACTTTTTCTGTCCAACACCTCGAAACTCCCTCCTTGCATCCGTGATTTCCGCAGTTGCATTTCTTCCCACCTTTCAACTTTCTCTGAGTTCTACTGGTTCTACTGGTTAAATTTCTGTTACTGGTTTGACGCTGCCCACCGTTGACACCTCCACATCTCTGAGACGGGAATCCAGAACGTCCTTCAAAGGTTCTCTGCTTAAACAAGACTCAGTGGACAAAGATCTGTGGTTAAACAGTTTGTGAGGATTGTATTGAAAAAGTTTAAAACATGTTTTGATTCTTAATCCCACTCCAATACAGGTGGACAGCAGCATGTGCTTCTGATCAAGTACTGCATCCTTCAAAATGTGTTGCATCTATGGTTGCAAGGCTGTGACTTAGTTTGGTAATGAAACATCTGCAAGGAAGCAACCAAGATCACAGAGCACCAAGAACCCCACAGTTCAACCCTGCGCACTCCACTTGCCAGGGAACCGATAGCTCACCACTCTGAGAAGATTGCCTGTTCTATTTTAAATTATTAAAATTTCTCCTAAATATGGTAGTGGTTGATTAATGCAGGAAATGTAACACAGGAACCTAGAACTCATACAAGTTCAAAACTGAATAGTTCTTTTGATTAATATACTTTCAATCATTAGCATAGTAATAGCCTGAAGCAACCTCTACATATTAAAGGTGGAAAAGATGTTTAGGCTGTGTGCAAACCACCGACTCAGCATGAAAGTCATAGCATTTGAATCCCAATGAATAGTTCTTTAAGTGACATTTTAGGTTTATTGTATTGTGTAGATCTAAATGGGAGTCCCTTTTGGTTCTTTTTAACTCAGATCTGTTTTGTTATAAAATCTGACTAAAGGGATTCAAGATGGCATATGTATGAAATCTACCTAATATGAATGTGAAATTTAAAGAGCTAAAGCACTCAGAAAACACAAACCCATAGTGAAATACAGGGGTGGGTTCTAATTTTTTTTACTACCGGTTCTGTGGGCGTGGCTTATTTTGTGGGTGTGGCTTGATGGTCATGTGACTGGGTAGGAGTGGCTTGACGGTCATGTGACCGGGTGGGAGCGGCTTGACGGTCGTGTGGCCGGGGGGGAGGGGCTTGGCAATGAGCTACAATTTCCCTATCTATTTACTACTACTGAACATCCAAAATATACTATTTAATCCTATGTATATATGCCATATGTGTACATACATATTACACACAGGCACACAAAAATATACATTATCTACTATATATACTGTATGTGTATGTACACATACACACACAGCTCTTCTAAAACTATACACATTCAACCTCACTTATTGCATTTGGAAAAACACACCCCGAGTCCACTTTCTGCCACACATTTAACTATAACTTCTGTACATGAGAACATTACACATGCCTTCCCTAGCTTGCACATGACTGTTAGAGCCAGGAGATGTCATGGATTGAGTAAAAATGTGGTGAAACTCACTTAATAGCGTTCTTGCTTAGCAACCAAAATTTTGGGCTCAATTGTGGTCATAAGTCAAGGACTATCTCTGCCTTCCTCTGCATGGCAGCCTTGTCCTAGTAAACTCCTTCTCCTTTCTGGCAATTTTCCTCTCTGTTAGAGGCACCAAAATAATCCAGACAATGTAAGGTTTCCTGCTGCAGCAGGGATTGGACTAGATGACTTCCGAGATGTCTTCCAGCCCTAAATTGCTGTGCTGTTTCAAAGTGTCTTCTGAAGCCACGTCTAGTGGCAGAGTTTGTGGTGCTTCCTTCTTCTTTCTCTCTCTCCCTTCTCTCCCTTCTTCCTTTCTTTTTTCTTTCTTCCTCTCTGTCTCTTTGTCTCTCTTTCTTTCTGTCTCTGTCTCCCTTCCTTCCTTCCTTTTCTTTCTTTTTCTTTCTTTCTTTTTCTTTCTTTTTCTTTCTTTCGTCTTTTTCTCTTTCTCTTCCTTCCTCTTTCTTTCTCTTTGTCTTTCTTTTTTTCTCTCTCCCTTTCTTTCTTTCTTTCTTTCCCTTCCTGTCTGTCTGTCTGTCTGTCTGTTGTGCTCCCTCCCTCCCCCTCTCTCTCTCTCTCTCTCTCCCTCTCCCCCCCTCTCTCTCACACACACACACCTGGTCTGGGCACAAAGTATCTGTTGTTACAGAAGTTCTCATTTCTCTCTATAATACACCTGATGCTAATCAATATCCTATCTCTCAACTACCTAAAGACTATGTATGCTTACTCAGTGGGATTTACTCCTAATAGATACACGATTGCAGGCAGACAGCTAGCTCCGTTGTTTAATAGGCTGTAAGTAAAATTTTTACATTAACAAAATTTATACCTAAACAACAGAATATAGAAGCAAAAAATCATAGCAATAGTCTGAGCTATGTTTTTCTTCTTTAAATGGAAGTACTACCCATTTTAACCAGACATTAAGACTCATTAGTTTGGAATACTAGTATGGCTTGCACTGAACCTTGACAGTACTTGTTTTCCTTACAAACTAGCTCAACCTTGTTTCCTTTAAATCTTGCTTTCGTTTCATGCCGAGGCCGTGGCGAGTGGGGCACCCAAGAGCCTTCCCGAGCGTGCCATTGGCTGTCGCAGGAGAGCTCAGCGGGGCTTCTCTGAACCGTGAAAAAACTCGCAGCCCTCCCTCTTTCCCTCCAGCCGTTACTGGCCCAGCTCTGGGGCAAGAGAGGTTCAACCCGCCCGCTTTGGACCAAGAGCTCTGTTTTGAGGGAGAGTGGAGCGGGGGGGGGGCTTTGGAAATAAAAGCGCCACAAGGGAAAAGGGGAAAGGCGCACTCTGGGTTCCGGACTCCGAGCCTTCCCTGAGCCGGGAAGCCCTCCTCGTTCTCACTTTCCTTCCCTTCCCACTCCCAGCTCCTTGTTCCTTTCCCCCCCCCCCCGCTTCCTTTTGCTTTA
>QLTV01000598.1:798741-815680 GCA_003457575.1 Thermophis baileyi | reverse complement strand
TCTCTGTCACACACACACACACACACACACACACACACTTGATGAAAATGGCGGAGGGCAGGCAACCGGGTAAGGAGACTGACCTTCCCCCGCCTCCAGCTCGTTGCCTGCTCAGGGTGGCGCCCCGCACAGCCAATGTGAGAAATGGGCTCCCTCGCAGCGCCTCTTCTCTGGGCCTCGCCTGCCTCAGAAGCCAGGGATCCTGCAGGCATCCCAGCCATGTTAATGCTGCCCAAATCCTCGCAACCCAAGCGAGCCACGCAACTGCTCCACCCGCCTGCCCACCCATCGCACCTGGGCCTGCCAGGCACCGTCTGCCCCAAACCAAGCGGCGGGCTTATCCTTGCAAAGTTTAGAAGGAGGGGGCTTCTAAAGAGCCTCGCACCTCGCGTGTCCTCTGAAGCACGAAGCTGAGCAGGGTCCACGGAGAGAGAAAAGGGGCAACTCAGCAATGACGGCATGCTCCCCCACTGAAGTTAATTCTGCACGACAGCCCAGAAAAGCAAGAAGAGCCACTTGGCTTTTTTTTTCTCTGCTCCCCTTACCTTCGCCAGCCTCCCTTGCGCGAAGTTTGCCAACCGAATACCGGGGAGGGGCTGTAGTATCCCCGCCACCACTTAGGCAGAGACACCGAAGCTTTTCCTAAAAATAGGGAGCGTCAGTTTGGGGTCAATGGCACAGCACAGGCGGGGTGGAGAAGGGCGACTCTGGCCACCGTTGCCCTGAAGATCGCAAAGTTGGGCAGTTCTGAGCCCGGGGGGGGGGGTTCATGCGCCCACAAACTGTGGCTGAGGCGCGGTCCCGGGGGACAGCGATCCCGCCGCTGAAGCCAATATTCTGAGGTTAAAAGCCGGGGCAGCGGAGTGGCAAACGTTTCAGCAACGGGATCGCTGTCCCCCGGGACCGCGCCTCAGCCACAGGTTTCCGGGCGCACGAACCCCCTGGGCTCAGAACTGCCCAACTTTGCGACCTTGAGGGCAATGGTGGCCAGAGTCGGCCTTCTCCACCCCGCCTGTGCCACGCCATTGACGCCAAGCTGATGCTCCCTATTTTTAGGAAAAGCTTCGGTGTCTCCGCCTAAGCAGTGGCGGGGATACTACAGCCCCTCCCCGGTATTTGGCTGGTAAACTTCGCGCAAGGGAGGCTGGTGAAGGGAAGGGAAGCATCCAGGCTGCTGTTGTCATTGGGTTGGGGTGGGATGTGTTGGGCCATGAGAAACGCGTCCTACCCGAGACTTTCAGCTCCATCGCGTTCCTCGCTGTTGTGTCCAGGGAAGCACGTTGCAAAAAAAAACAAAAAACAAAAAAAAAACCCTCGTGAGTTTGAGAAGTTTGATTGAACTCGCGGTTTTTTTATTACAACGTGCTTCCCTGGACACAACGGCGAGGAACACAACGGAGCTGGAAAGGCAGACGCGCGTCTCGCGGCCCAACACGTCCCACCCCAATGGCAACAGCAGCCTGGCTGCTTCCCTTCCCCGCCGTCTCTTTATCGAGAAGGGTGGCAGGTGGGGCAGGGGAGAAGCGAGACACGTGGATTGAGACATGGCTCCCCTTGCCGTCTCTTCTCCCCCCCCCTTGCCAGGCATGACAGGGCTCCTGCCCCTTGCTTAGCCCCCCGCCCCCTTTAGGGATGCAATTTGGGGGTGGCAGGTGGGGCGGGGTGGGTTGTGAGACGTGCGTCTTACCTTTCCAGCTCTGTCGCATTCCTCTCCATTATGTCCAGGGAAACACATTGTAAAAGAAAACTTCTTGCGAGTTCAAGAAGTTTGATTGAACTCATGAGTTTTTTTTTACAACGTGCTTCCCTGGACACAATGGCGAGGAACCCTAACCCTAACCCCGCCCCACCTGCCACCACCAAATTGCATCCCACCGCCGGCCCAACACGTCCCACCTGCCAGAAATGAGTCTTTGTGAGACTCGTCGCACCGCCGCCGCCTTGTGGAGCAGGACTCTGCAAGTCTTGTTGTGCCATTGCATGCACGAACGGCAGCACTACCGCAAGGTTTGACATACCGGCGCAGCCGCAAGAGGCAGGACGCCAGCTGTGCCGGTATGATGACGCTCGCGGCAGTCCTGCAGTTCGTGCGTGCAACGGCACAACAAGCCTTGCAGAGTCCTGCTCCACGAGGCGGCGGTGGCAGGACATCCAGTCCCACGCTCGCCGCCTCCTGTACCCCCAAAATAATAAGCCCCCCCCGATAATAAGGCCAAGGCCATATTTTGGGGGTCAAAAGAAAATAAGACCCTGTCTTATTTTCGGGAAAACACGGTAAGCCATGGATTATATCAACCACAGGTTTTTTTTTTTTTAAAAAGACAAAGTCAACCTCACAGATGACCAAAGCAAGCAAAGGAGTTCACTTGGACAATTATTTTTTTCCTTTCCTTTTTTAAAATGTTCTTGCTGAAAAAGGTTTGGACAGAGCATCAAAACAAGCCCAGAATAAGCCAGGAAGGCCACAGTCCAGAGCAAGAATGTAACATGAGTAAATTTCTCAGACAAGTCTCTCCCCAGTTCACACAAGGATAAAGGGGGCCGGGCGGGGGGGAATCACAGACTAACATCACTCTATTATTATAGCTTTACAATAAAGATAGTACTGACCTATAAGGCATTGGTTTCTTAGTCTGATCTACCTTGAGGGGCTGACACTACGTCAACAAAGTAGAGTTCCAGTCTTTCTGGTGGTGCTGTCTCCTGGTCTACCTCCAAGGGTTGACAGAGGAAAACAAATGGTGCCCAATTCATTCATGCTGCTTTTATGTCATTTTAGTTAGCATGAATCTAAGCAAATTAGATTACATTTTTATTTTATTTTCGTTGAATAGTTGTTAACATTTGAGTAAACATTTACTCAATAGCATACATCCACAATGCTTGGGAAAAAGGAAAAAAATTCAAAAGGAGATAAATTTATCACATTTACTTAAAATATGTATAATTAAAAAGACCTTTTTTAAAAACATTTTCAGAATTTGGAATTGTTCCCATGTATACAGTGCACATACTAATCTAATCAGTGTCAAATACTAGTAATATAAGTTTTTCCACTGAAGCTCTTGTATAAAAGCTGAAGTGAATCTACCTGATTTCCATGCCTCCCATCTTTTCCTTTACAGCTTTACTAAAATCACTATCTCATCACTTCCTTTAAAGCTAAAGTATAAATTTCTTAATTGCAATAATAGCCTAATTTTTTTTGACATTTTCCCCCTTTGGTTGTTCTAAATCGTTATCTCTTGTATTTCCAAAAGTGCTAGAATGGTGAATTACTAAAATTCTAATCTCATTAGAAAATAATGGTTAAAATTGTTACCAGAAAAATAGCTGATTGTTGCTCTATTTGTTCTTTATTGAGAGGCTCCATGTTATTATAAAAATATTTATTCTTTAAAGATTACTTCTCAGAAGTTTTTTTTATAACATATTAATTGTACCACCATTCATCTAACAATGGGGGCCCCATCCCCCAGGCCAAAGCCTGGTACTGGGTTGCGGTTTGTTGGAAACAGGGTCCGTGCAAGCCGCAGGTGACCGTGCGAAGCTCCATTTATGCAAACGGTGGGCGCGGGCGAAACCATCCCCCCACTGCTGTCCACAGAACTGGAAAGGTTGGGGACCACTGATCTAAAAGATGTAACACACTCAACTTGCAGTCCTAAATAATATTTCAAAGAGTCAAGATTTTAACATTTTGTTAAATATCAGAAGTACAGACCTATCCTATGGTAGGATGTTCCATAAGAGGCAAAATGGTTCATCAAAAGTAGGATGAAGCCAAAGTGGTTAAAAGAAAATGTTAAAATGGGCTGAATGACCAGACTGAGATTGGATAAAACTTACACCATTCCAGTGACAGGAATAGGATGGAAGCATTGCAGAGATCACAACCTGGGCTGAGCAGGGGGGAAAAACAGGGAAGCACCATACCATTAACTGATTTAGTATAAAGAGTGCTTTTTGTTTTACTCCCATCACAAAGTACATGAAATAAAGCCACAGGCCTCTGCCTGACAATCCAGCAACTGTAAGTAATAATACTTTACAATTATCCTTTTCCCTCAGAGGTATTTATTCCTAATTTCTTTTAGCTTTTAACCCGTATCATCTCCTTGCACAAATAAAGTGCAGTGTCAATATTGATTTCTCACAAAAGCAAATCCAATTCCTACATTTCAAGCAAGGCAATACAAAATTGGTTAGTTCCCTTACATTAGAGTTCAGCCCTTTCAAACACTTTCTGCTCAATGACCCATAAATTAATGGGGCAGGGGGATTTTCCTGTCTCTCTCTCGTTCTCTTTTTGAGTATGTGATTGACAGATTTCATATCTCACCTTGCAGGGAACATGCAATCGTGCTCCCGGTACAACTTCTTCTCAATGATCTGATAGTGTGTCCCAAGCTTTCGACTGATTGCTTCTGACAGCAACTCCTCAGAGATTCCATCTCGAAAAGGAGCCAAGTCTTGTTCCCTCACTCTAAAGTGAAAGAGATTGTTAAATATCGTTAAACATACTAGAGCAGCGGTTCTCAACCTGTGGGTCGCGACCCCTTTGGGGGTCGAACGACCATTTCACAGGGGTCGCCGCGCACGTTAGCCCGCCATCTTGGTGCTACCGTCACTGCAGGGGTGAAATGCTCCCGGTTTGGCCGTGCCTGCGGGTCACCGGATATCCAGTAGCGACACAAGTGGGAGACTTCGCCCACCCGCCCGGATGCCGCCATTTGGGTTCTTTTACCCTCTGCGCATGCGCAGAGGGTAAAAGAACCCAAATGGCGGCGTCCGGGCGAAGTCTCCCGCTTCCGACGCTATCAGCTGTCCGGCGCCCCGCAGGCACGCCCGAACCGGGAGCATTTTGCCCCTGGTGCCACCCCCCCTTTGTCACCTCATCCCGCGCGGGGAGGGGGTCGCGGTGGCGGGGGGGTCGTGGCGGCGGCGGGGGGGTGTCACGGGGGGATCGCGCCATTAGAAAGGTTGAGAACCACTGTACTAGAAGTTAGTTTAATAACAGTTAACAAGGAGGTTAGGAATACAGTTTTGCTTGGCAAAGATTCAGTGCAGATTTGGAATCAGCTCCACTAATGGGCAAGGTGAAGTAGCAAATGAGGCAGAGAAGGTTCAGTGGTATCTCCAGCTACCTTCAGTCATCTCCCCAACTACTTCCATTCTCCAGACCCAGAGCCTTTGTCTTGGTGGCTGTTTCTATATTGTTCGTCTGCTGAATATAGTTCTTTTACTTTGTCATGGATAGCACTGTTGGGTACAATCCAACTGGATGAGGATGCAGAGAGGCAGGCCGGCCATGCCATATATTTTCATGAGTTGTAAGAAAAATATTGAATCTTTTAGGATGATCAGTAATCAAGCTGCACTTATGTATGACATGAGCTTCAATTAAATGTTAGCATAGATCAAGAGATTTAGGTTAAACAAACAACATACAGAGCAGTATGTCATCTTTTTTCCTGCACCTGTTCATTATTCTTACACGTTAGCCTGGCATTACTTTAGCCCATTCCTATTCATGAAAATGCTTTAACTCATTAATTTTTGAGGAAGACATTCTATAGTTGTATATTTCAGATCATGCCAAAATATCTTATTTGGATTAAGGACTGGTGTCTGCTCCAAAATACAAAATTTATTCTACTTCAGCCCTTCTATTGTAGATTTAGTAACCAAGATAAACATAGTATAAGGAAGCTTTCAATGATTCTTTGATTTTGCTTAATATTAACTCAACCAGAGAAATATTGCTAGTTTAATAAAATCCTGGCTTAGCACAACTAAGCACTTTTCATCCTATATGAGCAGTGGCTGGGACCCACTGATGCCTTGAGGCCCACTTAAATTGATTTATTTTACTGCTGTTCTATTTTGCTCTCTTTCTATTCATTCTAAAATGTTTGTGTACTGACCTATTTTTTAAAAAATGTTTCCATTATGAAATTGTATTGAATTCTCTTTTACAGCAAAATGCTGTAAATAATATGTACAGTTGATGTTTTTAAATATGTTTTTATGCTTTCTAGAGAACCTCTTTGGGACAGTTTATAGAAAATTGTTTAAAATTACAGCAATTGTGCAGTACAATCTTAAAATAACTTACTAAGCTATAATTAATAAAGGTGTAATTACTTTTAAGTAAAGGGTATTCAAAATGAGATTAATAGAATAGATTATTATAAGAAAGCATAATTTTATTTTATCTAATGAGTTTTTAAATAAATTAAAAATTTGTGATAAATACAATGAAAATATTTATTTTATTGTTATTATTGAATATACACCTCAATTTTCTGTTTATTCTGATATTCAAAATAACTTTAACCAATAAAAATGCAAAATATAAATATAACAAAATTAATACAATTAGAGTAAATCAGTAATTAACAATTAAAAGCTTGGAAAAGAAATGATTATCTTATCTTAAATACTAGACATATCTGGGGCCTGGGGAAGCCCTTGGGGGTCTATGGTTTCAAGAGTATATTTTACTTGTTTAGAATCACATATGTTAATAAAGTCCAAAAAGTGTCAGGATCTTGACCTAACATAGCAAGGAGAGATATGATTACCTCAGGATTGTATGACTATGGTAATCTTTTGCAAATATGGTTTTTGAAGATGAAGATTCTTTCATTCTTGAAAGAATGATTATGTTGCAGAAAAGAGCATCAAAGTTGATTAGGGGACTGGAGGCTAATATAAAGAACGATTGCTGGAATTGGGTATGTCTAGTTTAAAGAAAAGAAGGACGAGGAGTGACATGATAGCAGTATTCCAATATCTAAAGGATTGCCACAAAGAAGAGGGAGTCAACCTATTCTCCAAAGCACCTGAAGGCAGGACAAGAAGCAATGGATAAAATTAATCAAGGACGGGAAGCTACCTAGAACTAAGGAAAATTTCCTGACAGTTAGATCAATTAATCAGTGGAACAACTTGCCTCCAGATGTTGTGAATGCTCCAACACTGGAAGTTTTTAAGAAGAGATTGGACAACCATTTGTCTGAAATGGTGTAGGGCAGGGATGTCAAACTCGATTTAATTGAGGGCCGCATCAGGGTTGTGTTTGGCCTCGGAGGGCCGAGGGTGGGGTATGTGGCCGGGGGTGGTAGTGGTCATGGTGGCCGTGGCCAGGGTGGGCATGGTCATGGTGGGTGTTTGACACAGGCCTCAAGATGCATTTTTTCCCCTTCTTTTTCTTTCCACAGTTCTTTACTATAACCATTTTCCTATCTCTTCTACCAGATATTACTGGCAAACATTTATTACTTATTTGTCATACTCCACTAAACTTTTTATTTCTAAATTTATACCCCATTGTTTAATAGTAAATTGCTTTTCTAGGCAGAAAAGCTATTTATACTATTGTATTTTATTATTCAACTAATAATAAAAATACAATAGCATAAATAACATGACAATACAAGATCTAACAGCAAAAGTAAATTTCCAGGATAGTAAATAGAAATGGCTGTCAATTATAGATTGCTGATTGTAGATTAAATGGACCTACAGTATGTAAAACCTGGCATTAAATTGTAGTATTAACATAGGATGTTGCTTGTTTTCTATCCAGATCAGGCACTTACTTGATGCCACATAATTGTAATCCAGTTCAATCCAGTCCTCCTGCAGCACTCTGCCAGCCGAAAACATGCCATGGAGAGGTCCCGTGCACCCCCTGCATGGCCCATTTTTGGCCTCCCCAGCCTCCTGCAGTACTCTGCCAGCAGAAAATGGGCCACGCGGAGGCCCCGTGTGGCCAGTTTTCAGCTGGCAGAGTGCTGCTGGAGACCGGGGAGGCCGAAAATGGTCCACACATGGGCCGCATGTGGCTCCCCAGCGGCTGATTTTGGCCGGCAGAGGCACCATGGGCCAGTCCTTTGATATTTCCAGACTGGATCCGCAGGCCAGATTTAAGTACCCCATGGGCTGGATCCAGCCCGCGGGCCTTGAGTTGACACCCCTGGTGTAGGGTTTCCTATCTGAGTAGGGGGATGGACTAGAAGACCTCCAAGGTCCCTTCCAACTCTCTTATTCTGTTGATTATTCTGATTTAACTAAGGTGGAAGAAAATGCCTCTGAACTCTTCCTCTCAACTACACAGGGAAAAGGGAAACTAAATCTTAAATACTAAACCATGGTTTAACTTGTTGACAAAACCATAATTGTCTGCTTACATCACAATTGCTGGATTCACACAAAATTCTAAGTGAATCATGTTACAGTTAGCATGGTGCATAAAACCATGCTATAAATGGAAGGACTGAAAGTCAAACTGCACTGATATTCCACCAAGATATGGTTTAACTAAAGTTTACTTAACTCTGAGCAAGATTTGTAAAAGATACTAAACCAAAAACCAATTATGACACAGCAACATATAAGAACTCTGTATTCATGTAATTTACAGAATTAGAAACTAGCCAGACCATTTTAACTGTGTTAAAATATACATGTTATACAAACCCAGCCGGTGCTGATATTTCCATGCAAACTCAGAAGATTCAGCTGATTTGATAAATAACAGTGAAGTTCTTAATGAGTAAACCTGTAATCAGAACACAAGCCATGAATGGAACCATCAGAGATGCCTTTGTTTTCTTACCTTTGATGGCACTCACAGTTATCTTTCACACATGGGCTGTAGTTCTTCACTGCCTCGTCAATTTGAACAAGGAATTTTTTCCAGTGTGCATCTAAAATTTAAACAGAAACAGTTCTGCAAATTTAATTATTTCCACTGTGTTGTTGATGCAGGTAGTGCAAGGTTTCCATATATAGTATGTTCTGTGAATACTGTGCCTGCAATATGAATGGAATTGGATTTACAGTTTTATGATAAAATTATTCATCTTTTCCTCTAATACTTGTTCCAAAAATATGAAAACATACAAAAAAAAAAACCCCCAAATGATTAAAATCTTTTCCCCTAAAATTATATAATTAAATAATTGCAGGAAAAATACATTACGAACTTCTTGTTACATAGGTACCAGTAAGTATATTAAAATATTTGTCTTGCAATATTTTTACTTAGAATTAATGTATCATTCTATCTTTTTAATTTACTTTGAATCTTTAGCACCTTGAATATTATTTTTGCTCTTTTTTTCCTTGAATAATGTATTTTTTTTCATATAAAGTGCTCTGAGTTCTGATAAACAGGAGTTAGCCAATACGTAGATAAGTAGTGGTAGATTAATTGGATTTGAAGGAAAATAGGGACTTGCAAACTAGAGACAGATTAAAGTTATAAAGTTATCAAATTTGCCTCTAATTTATGGTTTAATTCATCTGAATGAATGATAATTTATTTGCACAGTATAGTTTTGATCAAGCAGATCAATGTATGGCATAAGTAGATGAGATGTAGGAGTAACTGTCACTGATAAGCCAATGTATTTTTTACGTTCTTCATTTACTCAGTGCCCTGCCAAGCCACAAATTCCTTTCTGGTATCATCTACATTTATGCCCACAGTATGATGTGGTTTTAAATGCAGTGGCACTCAGATAGCATTTAATCTTGTGAGTAAAAGTATGTGGTGACATTTTTATAATGCTGCATTACCTTATTCTACAGTCTTCTGACACATGGGACTATATAGTTCAGAGTCACGAACTGGAACCAATAGTTACCATATATATATTAAAGGCAACAAGTGAGCAGAAATGGCTTCAGTTCCATTCTCCAATGTCCACAGAGGAGAAAATATACTCCAGCAATACTTCTTAAATTATTGCTTAAACAAGTCTGCAGATGCAATTTTACCTGGATAAACTTTTCTTTTTCATTAATTATTTAATATGCAGAAAATCCCCACTTGATTCAGAAAAGTTGCTTCAGAGGTAAAGAGCAAGCACAGGAAAAGATGCTGCTACTCAAAATGGACATAGACATGTTATGTCAAAACACTTTGGGGGGGGGATTTAATCAAAGTGCTGCGCCATCCTAATAAATTACAAAAGCAAGTGCTATCATATCGTTTTTTGTGATTAAGATTTCTCAGTTTTCTAATATACAAAAAAGTAATGCTTCCAGATGTGTGAAACTCCTAGAATTCGTCGTAATGCCAAAGATTTCTGATAACTTGTAGGCTATCAGGTCGTAGAAAAATCTTAATTTGGTGTTTTAATTCGGTAAAATTATTTTTCATTATTTGCAAAACAGTATAATATTGAAACTAGTTAAAGCGTATTAGGAAACAAGTTCCAGGTGAATGTTCAAATTTCTGGCAATTATGAAAAAAGGAAACTTATAAAGGAATACAATATGATATTGGCCTGTGAACAACGAATGACTCCAGAGAGTCAAGAGTGAGATGGTGCAGAAAGAACTCCTGGATCCCATAGATTAGCACGGTTGCAAAACATTTTTGTATCGAGATACGTTTCGGTCCCATTTGCTTCCGATCAGTGAAAAAATCATCCTAACAACACTCACCTGCTGAGCTACTTCCCCAGCACACAGTAAACAGAAACAGAATAAAAACATGTAAAATCCCAAGAGACAATTGCAGATGCCTCATCACGCCGAACACCAAACTACAACTTTAACGCATGCGCCCACATATCCTCCCGAATTTCACTGAACGATTCATTGAAAAAAGGAAAAGCCGCCATCGATAGCAGTTTACACGCAAGCTCAGAAGTAGTGTCCCGCCGCCGCCGCCGCCGCGTTGGTTTATGGGGTTTGTAGTTTATTAACAGAAAAACCGTTTTGTATGGTGCATCTTCGCGTATTGACAACAGAACCATGTTAATGCCACATTCTAATATATAAAGATATAGATTACTGACATTGACAGATTATTGACACTGGTTTTATTTCAAACAGACCCGATGCTCTCTCCAAACACAAAAACCTGTTGATATCCAGATATTTGCTGGGAGATCAGCCCTTTGAGCTCCGTGATTCCTTACTCGAGCTCTGAATGCTCAAGTCCGATGTAGGCAGCAACCGAGGGAGGAGTTAATACATAATTGCATCGGAACTGCCTGTTAGAAAATGGCTCCGGCCCGGTGACGCCACTTATTGTCTCCTAACACCCGAGCTTCCTCAAATCTGCGATGCATTCCGAACCTCCACAGGGACGAAGCTGCTGGTGGATCTCATGCGCTAAAGGCACAGACCCGGCCAACTGCCAGAGGACCTTGGCTACTTATCGTTAATGGCAGGAGTGAACTTGTAATTTGTATTGGAGGATTTGTATGGAAACCTAATTCAGTGTTTGTTAATCGCTGTCCGGAGCCTAAGAAATTTGCAGGGTCACATCCATGCCGAATATGTATTAAACAAAAGTTTTGCCGCACAGTCTACTTTAGACTACTCTGCGGGGTTAGCTGATCTGCAGGGTATTAGATGAACTCGAAAAATGAGGTTGGGGAAAAAAAATCACGATTCTGTTAATCGTGGGTAAGCTGTCCTGCAAATATAGCACTTCAGGTTGCCCAAGTTTTCTTTGTGCGGTTAAGACAATGCGGTTTGTACACAGACTGGAGGAAGTATGGGTTAGTGGGAACAAAACGATACTAAAATAATCAGGAATATTTTTTCATTGGTAGTGTGTTGCAAAACAAAAACATAAATTTGTAGTTATGTTGGATGTTGCATTAAACAATGCAAGGGAAATCTCTGAAGCATGATAATTATTATAAAAAAATACGTAGAGAGGAAAATTGGCAGCATTGTTTAAAGTGAGTGATCTCCCAATGACCCAAAACCTTGATTTGAGGAAAAACAGCACATATTTAATCTCTCTGCTATTCTGCTCACATTGATTGCCAGATGAAAGTCTCTTCACAGGCTAAAGCTTGTATTAGTTGATGAGAAATGTACTCTGTTATGTAACAGAATAGAAGAAAAGGAAATAGCATAAGATATGCCTCTGTTTTATTTTTCTGGGAAGATTTTCAAATGATATCCCTATAGTAGATGCACATTCATCAGCTGCAATCAGCATTTCAAAAGGGAAGAGTGTCTTTACTGTGACTTCATATACACTGCAGCTGTTTTGGAAAAACAAAAATAAAACTCTTCCCACAAAGATAAAAGAATGCAATTACCTAAGTAGGAAGCTGATTCAGAAGTAATGCAAAAACACAATATAGAAGTGTCCCAAACCTTCAGGAGTTTTGAAATGGGTCAGATGTGAATCCTGTGCAAACAGGAATAGAATAGAATAGAATAGAATAGAATAGAATAGAATAGAATTCTTTGTTGGCCAAGTGTGATTGGACACACAAGTAATTTGTCTTTGGTGCATATGCCCTCAGTGTACATAAAAAGACAAGATACATTCGTCAAGAATCATGAGGTACAACACTTAATGATTGTCATAGGGTACAAATAAGCAATCAGGAAACAATCAATATTAATATAAATAGTAAGGATACAAGTAACAAGTTACAGTCATACAGCCTTGGTGAATAGTTTGACAGTGGTGAGGGAATTATTTGTTTAGCAGAGTGATGGCATTCGGGGAAAAATAATACATTCACTACAGTGTACCACCATTTATTTATTTATCAAATTTATATACGATCCTTCTTGCCTAAGTGACTGGATGGTTTACAAATAAAAGCCATACAGTCATATAAAAGAAACAGAAACAAAGTGAAAAACAGAAGTAAAAAGAGGCTAAAAAGTTATAAATTTAAAAAGGCAGAGTACCCTCAAGCCACCAACCAATCCTCAGGATTGCATGTCATTCTTTAATTCCCAGATCAGTGGCAGAGTCTGATCTTGATGCTCTTCAGGAAGGCTAGCAGAATGGGGTCCGCCTCATCTCCGGGAGCAAGATATTCCATAGGGCAGGGCAACAGAAGAAAACACTTCCTTCCTAAGCCTGCCAGTCAAAATTCTTTGATCTACAGCAGGGGTGTCAAACTTGCGGCCCGTGGGCTGGATGCGTCATGCACTGGCCACACCCACACCCGGTTTAGCGAAGGGGGAAAAAGTCACGATACAGCACGTGACACCGCCATGACGACGCAAGTTTGACACCCCTGATCTACAGGGTGCACAATATACCTTCTCTGCCTGATTGGGAGGAATGAGTTGATGTAATTGGGACAAGATGGTTCCACAGGTCACCTGTTCCCATGCCGCTTAGGGCTTAAAAGGTAACTAACACTTTGAATTGGACCTGCAGCTTCTGGATATTCTTAAAGGGTAGCCCCATGAAGAGCACCTTGCTGTGGTCCATCTGAAAGATTATCAAGGCATGAATGATTGAAAGAAGAGCTGCTTGATAGAGGAAGGGGCATAACTGGCATATTTTCTCATTAATATTTGTCATTCTTCTCAGATTCACAAAACTTAATTTTGCAAAGTAGGTGAACATTAGAAAGGAAAACCTTTTGCAGTTTACTGTCACACTGAAAGTCTGCACCAGGTTATGTGAGAACAGGCTCATACTCAGTATCATTAGACAAAAAGCTTAGGTGAAATTGTTGGGCTTTCTCTTTTTGCTTTGCTAGAATTTTAGTACAATATATGTATTTGTTGAAAGTGCTAAATATTAGCTAAAACTATCTTTTCCATCAGAATTTAGTCTCACTTGCTTTAAATAAATGCTTCACTACTATAAGATTACAATGTTAGTATTTGTTCAGATCTGAGCTAACCACATTTATTTCTAAGTAAAATTTCTTAAATATTTCTTGGTAACATAAAGTAGAAAAAGAAAATAGGGGAATAGAAAGGAATTTGTATTTAAAGTAGACTTCAATATTGTACATACTCATACATGACAATAAGTATTCACTAAATTCAGTGGATTGTTGTTAGAAAGGAGATTGGAAAGGAGGTTGAAAAATCTGGTAATTAAGGTATTTTGAGTCTTATACAGGTAGTCCTCGACTTACAACCACAATTGAGCCCAAAATTTAGGTGAGACATTTGTTAAGTGAATTTTGTCCCATTTTATTACTTTTCTTGCCACATTTGTTAAGTGAATCACTGCAGTTGTTAAATTAGTAACACAGTTGTTAAGTGAATCTGGCTTCCCCATTGACTTTGCTTGTCAGAAGGTTGCAAAAGGTGATCACATGACCTCAGGACACTGCAACAGTTATAAATGTGAGCCAGTTGTCAAACATCCGAATATAAATCACATGACCATGAGGATGCTGCAACGGTCATAAGTGTGAAAAATGGTCGTAAGTCACTTTTTTTTCAGTGCCGTCGTAACTTTGGTCACTAAGTGAATTGTTGTAAATCGAGGACTACCTGTACTTGCTGGTCATCATGTTGTGCCCTTATTCTTCTACCTTCTTAATAGCCCATGATATTTTTACTGTAAATATATAATATTGAAATAAATTAATTTACTTGGAGACACCAGTAATCTGTGATTATCATTCATATATTAGTGAAATTCATTGCAGTATTGTAATGTTCATAATTGTCCTGGTGGGACTCCATATTGTTTTTCGGTTATCCTTTTTATTCTGACAACAAGAGTAGATTCAGTTGTTTCATGGAAATATAAGACTCAACACCTGTAGATAGCAGGAACTTAAA
Organism: Thermophis baileyi; assembly: GCA_003457575.1. NCBI lineage: Eukaryota > Metazoa > Chordata > Lepidosauria > Squamata > Dipsadidae > Thermophis > Thermophis baileyi. The sequence continues at coordinate 801,133 of QLTV01000598.1, read as the reverse complement.
AGGAAAGGAGTTCTTGCAGAACATTTAGAATGGATTTCAGTACTGTCACAAAGGAGACCTACTTTGAACTGGAGAATTTCTTCTGAATCTGATCACTGTCTTCATCAGTGAAGGAATTCATTTCTGTTCATATCTGTGTGTACTTTAAATATAACTGTTCCAATTACACAATATTCTACCAAAACTTTAAATGAGATTATTCAATGCAGAAAAATAGATTGCCTTAGAGAAAATATAAGCGTCTGGAGAATCCCCCATGTCCTCCTATTGAGGTCTCTTGTTAAATAACTCGTCAAACTTCCATCTGAGCTTTTGTGATTTCAGAGTTCAATAGCTTTCTCCAACTAATCATCCCAGGAGATAAACTGCCAATAACAGATAATTAAGTTGCATGGGGCTCTATTAAAACTTTACGAGACAATATTTTTGAGATCTATACTTGCAAATTAGCTGCAGTGGGCATTGTTAAGAAGATACTGTTTGCATAAGAAATAAACAGGAGAAGGATGTACATTAAACATATTCTCCATTGGCTGAAAATTGCAGCAAATTCATTTTAATCCATTCCAAAATTAGAAACAGAGCCCTGAGCATTCATTAAGGATGCTGTTGCTCATCAGACAGACGCATCAGGGCAGAACTCCAGAGACAAACTGCCTTTCTCACAGACGAGATGATTCACTTAATAATAAAATGCAAAAGTGAAAACCAGTAAAAACTTTTTCGGAACTAAATAAAAGCTAGTGCTTGGAAAGACCAATATTCATATCGTATATATACCTATATATAAATATACATCATTTAATATTTTTATGGCTTCATTACTGAAATTCTTTCACTGAAATATAAATATTATGGGCTAATGCTACTGTTTATCCCTGGAGAAAATATTTTCACATATGCCTCATTCAAGTGAAATATATACTTACAGTACTGATATGGATGCTGTAATATGTGCTAATAAAATCATAATATATTTTTATTCTCCTGCATATATAATTATATGCAGAATTAGTCCATAGAGTTAAATTATTTCAAATCAGAAGATTAATGTTTAAATATATCAGAAAATATCAGATATTTTGGTAACAATAATTGCTCTCAATTTGGTGGCATGATGAAATAATTAGAATATTCAATATTCTATTTAAATGCAGGTGCTCTGGAAAATTAGAGAACCGTATGGGTTCTTGTAATCCTTCACTAGCTTTATTTTGGGATATGGTCAACATGTTTTAAACACATAAGATCAAATACAATATTTGGACAATCATTTGTTTTAGTCTTAAGTCAATATCTATGCTTTATTTGCTTATTTGTTTGTTACATTTATATTCAATCCATTCCTAAGATTTGGGCACCCAACAATATCAACATAACATGATATAAACAAGTACATCTAAATAAAGAAGTACATCTAAAATGGCAAAATCAGAAAAGGTACAGATTTAATCCATTGTTCTGAACTGTCATATTTCTTTCTCATAAACTATTTTTATTTTTTTCTATGCAACATAGTCATGACTTCTAAGAGGCCAATCTTTGTCTCAAAGGAAGACAAAGATTGGCCTGAAGCAAAAGTTGGATTTTGAAGTAAGACACAAAGTATATTGGTGCCTTCAAGATGTGATGTTGGAAAAACTGAGAATACCATAAACAATCAAGAAAACCAATAGATCATTGAACAAATCAACCCAAAGTTCTCACTTGAAGCACAGATAGCCAGGCTCAAATTATCGTACATTGGATACATTATGAAAAGGTCTCGTGTAGCTCTTTGGAGAAGGTTCTGAACTGGGAAAAGTGAAAGGAAAACCAGGGGTGAAATCCTCCCGGTTCGGCCCGGTTCGGGCGAGTAGGTAACGATTGCAGCAGCTGGTTCAGAGAACCGGGATGGCAGTGTGAAGCTCCACCCACCTGCCCTGACATAATCATTTCCTGGGTTTTTTTTTAAACTTTTTAAAGCCTATTTTCCCTGCTGGTTCCTCTGAAAGAAAGAAAGAAAGAGAGAGGGGGGGAGGGAGGGAGGGAAGGGAAGGGAGAAAGAAGGAGAGAGGTGTTAGAAGGAAAAAATCAGGACTCACTTTCCAGCCGGGAGATCGCTTGGCAAAGAAGAAAAACAAATGCTGTTGCTTTAAATTCAGCAGTCTCCAAAGTTAGCCACATGGCTGGCTGAGGAATTCTGGGAGTTGAAGTCCACAAGTCTTAATGTTGCAAACTTTGGAGACTTCTGCTTTAAATTGAAAAGCCTTCGGAAGGAGGTTTTTAATTGCAGAAGCTAAGTGACATTCTGGGTTAGCTGAACAACAAACTGGATAAAAGGAAGGGTTCTTATATGGTTCTATGTTGTTGAAGTTTTGGGTTTGTGCAAGATGGGCTTTGTGTTTCTATA
>QLTV01000598.1:787389-798474 GCA_003457575.1 Thermophis baileyi | reverse complement strand
AGGAAGGAAGGAAGGAAGGAGGGAGGGAGGGAGGGAGGGAGGACCACAAACCTGGCTGGCACTAGACACAGCTTCAGAGGATGCTTTGAAACAGCACAGCAAAGGCTAGAAGGGACCTCAGAGGTCATCTAGTCCAACCCCCTGCTCCCTGGCAAAATGGACTGCTAAATTGGCCGCACCCACCCAGTCACATGACCACATGGCCACGCCCACCCAGTCACATGACCACATGGCCATGCCCACCTGAAGCAACACCCACCTGACCTCCAAGCCACGCCCACAAAATAAGCCATGCCCATAGAACCGGTAGGGAAAAATTTCACATTTCACCCCTGAGGAAAACAGACAAGGACAACAAATAGCACAGTGGATAAATTCAGTTATTAAAAATGTCGAAACACTGCCCATGCTGCTGCATTCTGGATCACCTACACCTTCAGGATTTTATTTATTAAATTTATCTCAAATACATGCTTTGATAAATAACACATACAGAAGCCAAGAAAAAAGACCAACTAACATAATTAATACAACTCTGATATCGACTGAATCACACAGCCAGAACAAAACTAGGCCTTCAAGGACTTACAGAAATTCAGCAGAGTTGGGGCAAGTCCATCTCTGGGGGAATTATATTTCAGAGGGTGGGCACCATGACAGAAAAAACTCCTTTCCTGACCCTACATAGGATGACTAACTGATAGGATCCAGATCATGTCCCTCTTGCTGAATCCTGCATAATGTGTAAAAAAAATATATGGGGAGAGACTGCTCCATAAGAAACTGGTTTCATGTCGTGAAGAGCTTTATAGTTCACTACAGCACCTTGAATTGCACCAAGAAACATACTGGCCATGGCGTAAGTGACCGTGTATGGAGCTTTCTGGTCCAGGAATGGATGCAACTGTCACCAATATATACCTGGGCAGTAGCCCTCCTATCCACAGCTGCCATTTATTACTCTATGCCATGTAGAGCATAGTAATTCAAACAGGAGGTGAACTAAGATACAGGTGACCATGAACAAGGCCCCCTGCCCCAGCAATAGGCACAGATGGTGCAGAAGACAAGCCTGTCCAAAAGCTCCACATGTCCACAGCTGCCATCTGCTTTTCAAAGAAGAGTTTCAAGTTCAAGAGTTTATCAAAATTGTGTACCGAATCTGATTAGGGAAGTGCACCCACATACTAGCTTCATTAAAACATTATTGCAAATGTGACCGATGCCATCTCAATATTGTAACCAATCCTGAAACATGATTGGAATAGATCTAAATAATCCATTTCCTATAGGATCCACTGGAGCAGGGGTGGGTTCTGGCTTACCTTGCTGCCGGTTCGCTTCCTCACGTGCCGCATAGGCGTGCACGCGTAGTGCTAAAAATCCAGCTTCTGCACATGCGCAGAAGCAAAAAACAAAATGGTGGTGCCTACGGTGCCGCCGAGAGAGCTGGTTCGGGGGCGTGTCCAGCCGGTCATCGCTGCGAGCGGGGGGAAAGTCCCGCTACCGGTTCTATAGAGCTGGTCTAAACTGGCAGGAACCCACCTCTGTACTGGAGCTGTTGGCTGTCCACTTTCATAACAATCTTTCCTAAAAGGGAAAGGTTGGAGACTAGATGAAAGTTGTCCAGAATTGCTTGGTCCCTTCTTAAGACAGGGTCACACCACTACTCCATTAGAGCTGAATTAATAGATAACAGATCTAGCCTTAAGTGGAAGGATTCATCTCCAGGACACCTCATCTTCCTCTGGTATTCAGCACATTTCTCCAGGTAGTTCTTAACTGCACATATGGCTTTCCAAATCCATTAATAAACCTTCATCTATCTAACATGGTCTACTTCATTTTAGATTCATCAACCATTCTTTCTAAGAAATTGTTCTAAATTAGCCAAAGGTGTCTAGATCCATTTTAATTGCCAGCAATTATCTCCTATTTTTGTTCTTCCAAGAGTCCTCTCTATTTTTTTTAAGATCCCATCTCTAAAGGCAACCAATCCATGGTCCTTTTTCTCTCTCCTATGATAACATGATCAGAGCTATGGAAGTGAAAGCTGGACTTTGGAAAAGTGAATAGGAAGAGTTTTTGAACTTTGGTGTTGGAGAAGACTCCTGAGAATATTATGAAGAGACAAGAAAACAATTGGATCCTCAAATAAATCAACCCAGAATTCTCACTCAAGGCACAAGTGACCAGGCTCAAATTATCCTACTTTAGACATATTATGGAAAGGCCTAGTTCTATAAAGAAGATTCTAAAGCAAGAGAAGGTAAAAGGAAAGAGAAAAGAACAACCAACAACATGTTGGATGGACTCCATTACAGCAGTTTTAAGTGCATTGTTGGAAGACTTGAAAGACTAGGTTAGGGATGGATCATCATGGAGAAATCTATCTATGTGGTAGTTAAGAGTAAATACCAATGTAATGGCACATAACACTGGACAACAAAGATTTTGTTTCCTGTAAACTTTAAGGTGTATTGTATAGATTTTTGGCTGCTAATAAAAAATAATCTGTAATTTAACCTATTGCATACTGTTTTATAGAATTTGTCTGTTTTTAGTACCTGTTGGTTATGCTGCACACATGAGAGAAACATAGGAAAACATGGAAGTTGTTGAAGCCTATCCAGTACACCAGGTACAACTGAAATATGCTTTGCTGCTTGGAATGCAGCTTGGATATACCAAGTACTGTTGTTACATATGCAAACACAGCTCTCTTTACATTACAAAGAAATGATCACTCTGAAAGAATTTCATTCCATGACAGAAAAACATAGCACATGAACCACTTGTTGACCAGACAAAGATATTTTTGCCTCCACTTTACATAAAACCCAGACTGATGAAATTTTTTGTGTAAATGGAGAACAAAGAAGGTTAAATAATTTTTGTTATTTAAGACAGATGTTTCCAAGAATAATTGATGGCAAGATTAAAGAAGGTAATCTTTTTTGCAAATTACTTGAGAGAATGAATGAGCATTGATTCACAAAGCAAATATGTGAAAGAATGTAGAACATAGAATCGGGGCTGGAAGGAACCTCGGAGGACTTCTAGTGCAAATCACTACTCAAGACAGGAGACCATATATCACAATTCCAGGAGACAAGCTATTCCATTGATTAATTCTTCTCACTGTCAAAAAATTTCTCCTTCTAGGTTGGAAGATTGAATGAAAAAAGAACGTCTGAAAAAATAAGTCATTTAGCAACTTCTCAAATAGCGGTAAGTAGTTTAATGGAATAAAGACAGTGAAGTTAGATACGGAAATGGGTAGTCTTGATACATATATTATGAAAAACATGTTGGTACCATGCATGCCAGAGGTGGTATTCAGCCGGTTCGCACCGGTTCAGGCAAACCGTTGGCGGAAATTTGGCATGCCCCCGAACCGGTCCCCTGGTCACCGCTCGCTCGCCCTGCCCGCCATGTTCATTGCCACCATGTTCTTCGTGCATGCGCATCCCATTGCCTTGCAAGTCCAATGGGATGCGCATGCGCGAAGAACATGGTGGCGATTGCACAGCAGCAGCTTTTTCTGTGACCTCTGGTAGTTTTTGGCAGCCACAGGCCACCAAAAAGTACCAGAGGTCGCAGAAAAAGCTTTTCGGACAGCTTCTTTGCCAGCCGCTTTCCAGCAGCGGCGGCTGGCTGGGGGCCGCTGAAAACTCCGATCAGCTTGCCTTCCGGACTCTGGACCAGCCGCCGAGAAAGGTAAGCAGCCCGAACAAAGAGGCGGTGGTGGGGAAGGAAGCGGGGCTAGGGCCGGGGCCGCTAAAGGAGGAGAAACGGGGGCGATGGCGAAGGGAGGGCGGGGGTAGATAGGTGGAAATTCCAAAAATTTCCCTACCTTTTCCTGTGGGCATGGCTAGGTGGGGGGGTCATGTGATTGAGTGGACGTGGGCGTGAGTGATGTCAAGTTGGCCACGCCCACTCAGTCACATGCCCCCCCACCTAGGCACGCCCACCGAACTGGTAGCGAAAACTTTTGAAACCAACCACTGATGCATGAAATAACATATTGTGGTTTGAGGGTTCAGCTGGTTTCGTTCTAGAGAGGTCATGATCCTGAAATAAAACCAAAGATTTCTGGATATAGGTTGAAATAAATCCCTGGTAGGTCCTGTTTTCTACATGACCTGTAGACCAGCCCATCAATCAGTTATACTAGTGACTTGCCATAATTTCGTTGTGCTGACACCATAGTATTTGAATGCAAGATAGCAAAACTTAACCAGTCCATCTACTTCTTCTCCTGATCATCCCGTTTGCTTCCTTCACTGTTTCTTGAAAATGCTGTTTCTTGCTGATGATTTTGTCTTTTCCTTGCTGTCATCCACCCAAAATATCTGTATCTGGAACAAACATGTTTTAAATCCTTGCCAAGATCCAAAATGCAGGTTTTGTGTCTGGGCAAAAAGTGGGACACAGATGCTTTTGCCTCTGTACAGAAAGGCCAAACCAGGTTGCCACATGCATCGAATGGGCTATCTGTTGAACATTTTACACATCCCTAATAAAAAGGAATGTAAAGTGAACAGTTTTGGTACAAACTAGAGTTATCTCTATTTATTTTACTAATTTCATGTTCTTGATTTTTTGGGCTTACTATTTCTTACTCTTTTTCTACACTTTTCATAATGTCACTCACTCCAAAGTATATGAATATACAGTATATGCATGCTATTCTGCTTCCTAAACTAATAAACATTCAAGCCACTCTGGGAAAATAAAACTTTGCTGTGCAGAAGATGTAATACTAGCAATCATAAGGCGTTACATTACAGATATTTTTTCTCTCCTTTATAGGAATTTTTCTGAAAATAAACAATGTGGAAGAATTGGCAGGGAAACTGCATGGAAGTTACATAGAGGATGCATATACGGTTATGTGGAGCACTGTGAAATGCCATGAATAGGACAGAACAATTGCACAATAAAACATCTGGAAGCATTCTGTTTTCCCCACTGCTGCATCGAAGTGCTATCTATTATCCTTAAATAATAAGAAAACTGTACCAGTATGGAATTTGCTGCTCCAATTGCCAATTTCTATCCTTTCTTTAGTTGCCTCTGTTGCTAGTTGCTTGATTCTCCTCCATGTTAATGTGTGCAAAGTCTAACAAATGCTGTATTTGATTGGAATCTGAAGAATATTTAGCACAGGATAATTTATGGCTGTCTCAATCATGGATGGGGGCATATTTGTGCTGCTTAGGGAAGGCATTTATTATATTTTGATTCATGGGCCAACCAAATTGAGGACAAACAGCACTCAGTGGGTAGTCCTTAATGGAATTACATCTATATGGAGAGAAGTATGCAGTGGGGTACCTCAAAGTTCAGTTGTGGGCCGAATACTCTTCAACATCTTCATAAATGATCTAGATGTGGGGATGCAAGGGGAACTCATCTAGTTTGCAGATGACACAAGCTTGGGGATTCCTAACACTTTGAAAGATAGACTCAAGATTCAGAAGGATCTTGACAGACTTCAGCATTGAGCCCTATCCGATAAGATGCAGCACAGTAGTGAGAAAGGTAAGGTGCTGCACTTAGGCAGGAAAAACCAAATTCATAGGTATAGAACAGGCAGTACCTGGCTCAATACTAATAATGGTGAGAGGGATTTAGGTGTCTTAGTGGACTACCACTTAAATATGAGCCAGCAATGTGCTTCAGCTGCCAAAAAAGCCAATGATGCAGTCCTGGGCTCCATCACCAGAGGGATAGCGTCTAGACAATGAAGAAGTGATAGTACCACTTTACACTGCATTAATGAGACCACACTTAGAGTACTACATCAAGTTTGGATCACCATTATACAAAAAAGATGTTGAGGGCCTAGAATATGTGCAGAGAAGAGCAACAAAGATGATAAAGATTCCGGAAGCTAAACTGTATGATGAGCAGTTGAGGAAACCAGATATATCTAGCCTAACAAAGAAAAGGATTAGGGGGGAGTTGATAACTGTCTTCTAGTACTTGAGGGGCTGTCACAAAGAAGAGGAGATTGACTTATTCTTTAAGACACTAGAGGACAAGAAGTAATGAGTGGAAGCTTGTTAAGGAAAGATCCAACTTAGAAGTAAGAAATTTTCTGACAGAACAATTAATCAATGGAATAGCTTGATTCTTGGACTTCTGGCTGCTCCATCATTGCAGGTTTTCAAAAATAGGCTGGGAAAACATTTGACTGGGATAGTATAAGTTTCCTTCATTGAGCACAGGGTTGAACTAGAAGACTTCCAAGGTCCCTTCCAGCCCTATGATTCTATGGTCAGCATCAGAATAAAGGAGAAACTATTCCTTCTGCCTCCACACTCTTCTTCTCTATCCACCAGGGCTAATTGGACAATTGAAAGAATCAAAGAATGGTTTTGTAAAATAAATTACCTATGTTGGAAGTACTGTCAGTTAATATTAATTGCAAAAATTGATTTATTAGAAAATATTATTCATTGCTAGACCATAAAATAAAATCCAGTTTATATTCTGAATAGGATATTTATTAATATATTTTTTCATGAAAATAGGATGCCTAAATACCAATTAAAATATATCCATATACCGTATGATTTAATATGGCATAATTTTTCCAAATAAACATAATAAACAGCTTACAGTACTACCTTCTATGTCCTATTGGATTTATTAGAACTTAGTCTTCAACAAGTGCATATAGAACCACAGTCTAATTATTAGTTCTTTGTATGTTTTCCTGAGATGCTTCTCTCAATACAATATGTCCCCCAGGTCTTATTCCAATAGTTAAATAATGCTTCCTGAATTAATCTATAGGAGTAATAGAGGAAGCAATACTGTTGTAAATACAGCAACTGCAGGTAGGTGCAATATTCTTTCTTAACATGTTGGATTCTGAAACTGGTAAGTAACACTCCCTTACCTGTAGAGCCCTAAACAATAATAAAACTAATAAAGTTATTAAGGGCAGATTGTCAGAAATGAGATACACATTTTGAAGATAATAATTGATTTATTTGTAAAATCTTCAAAGGGTTTTATACTATCAAGTGTGACTTCACACAATTTTTCAGCACTCAGCAAATAAAAATTCATGATAAGTTGCATGTGCAAAACCTCTATCGCCAATGCAACAAGAGGAATGTTAATATAATCCAAGTACAGTATCTTTGAATGAATGCTGTTGACTTATTCAACAAAGTAAGTAACAGAGTAATGTATGCGAACAATTATTTAGATTTTATTTGAGCACAAGTGTAAAATATTTTGAACTTGAGTAATTATTCTTAATACATTTATAACTATGCCTTTGCATACAAAATCTTAATTGAAACCAGGCATTTATAGATCCTACTTCAGTCCAGGGATTTCTCCTATATATGCAATTTCTTTTAATTTGGAAAAGCCACTCAGTCTCTGCATAGAGGAAATTACTTTTCACTCATTAACAATAAATTGCTTACTAAGAGAAGCCTACTCACTGATAGTCACCATGTAAAATGGCTCTGTCATTTAGACAGCAATGTAACCATGTCAGACAATTGATTCTGAGCATATGTTGCAGCTGTATGAACACCAGCTTGCCGTACACCCAGTAGCCATCTATCCTCAGGTGTGATAGAAGCAACTACCAGTATCTATTGAAGTAAAAATTACTGCTACTCTATTTTACTTCTTGCTACCAAATGAGAAGAGTGACATTTGGGCATAGCCCTCCAAAATCCAAAATTTTGCGGCAGAATTAACACAGAAGAATCAGAAAATTCTTAATAGATGATCTAAACATTACCTTGGTATAATACCAGTTCAATCCTAAAAGTTGTTTAGTTAATAATGAGTGCAGGGTTGTTGTTGTTGTTGTTTTTTTAAATTATGCAATTCCTTCCAAATGACTGTTTCAAGAAAATCTGTATGTTCCATCTTGTACTAAAAGCCTCTTCATTTTACGTGAGAAATACAAGATTCTACTCCAGGTTTTTTTTCCAATTTTTCCCCAAATAAATGAATCAGACTTCAATCCAATATGGAGTTTCTTAGGAAAAGCATCCCTGAACACTATGGGACTTATTTACAAGTAAAAACGCATTTGCAATGCAAACTAAAACTACATAATTAAAATAACTTTTGCCTAATTTTCCCACTCTGAATTTTTGGCTTCTTTATTGCATCAATTGTACTAGCAACTGGTGTGATTGACATTGCTGCTTATATTAATTTTGAAGCTCCAAAGAAGCTTGGGACTCACCATTTGAAAGATTGTGTCCCTCTTCTATGCGTGGTTGCTTTCAGAAGAAATATCTTAGGATGGACAGAGGGAATGGGAGAAAGAATAAAAACACTCTGCACAAGGACTGGTTGCACAGTTAAAAGAATCATAATAATGTCACAAGCTACCCTTAATTTGCAATACTTAATAGGGTGTATCTGAAATCTTTAAAATTTTCTATCAGTCAATATGTATCAGTCTTTTGTAACTCACTGCTCTCCAAGCATGTTAATTACTCTTCATGACACCATTGCATACATACCAACTTGGTGGTTGGGGATGTCTGCTCACAATTGCTCATATAACAAATGATAGAAACACATGTCAAATCATCTAAATGTATTTATCTCTCTATGGCATCAGTATTTTGCTTTTCATAACAGTTATTGCATCCATGGATAGTTTACAACACAACAAAAATCAAATAGACTAAAATATACAACAAATACTTATATACAAATAATGCAATTAAAATTTTAATTAAAGCAAATTCAGTTTACATTTGCAAGTGTCCTGATGTTTGAGTAATAGCTTGGTAATCCATCTAAGATAAAATAAAGATGTCTCTATCATCATAGGTAGTAATAATCTCAGTTCTCATGCAACCAACTCATATACAACTACAATGGAACCAAGGCTACATAAGGAGGTTTTATCTGGCATGGGGGATTCTAAGATGTCCAAATCCCCATAGAAAGAACTGAACAAGCTTAATAATCATGAAATATAGAGACAGTTTGAGGAACAATGGGAGTAAGAAAGAATGAAATAACTGGCATCTTGAGTTGAGTACACTACACTTTAGTTCATTTGTAATTTTTACATACACTCTGCATTAAATCAGTGAGGTTGAAACAACAGAGATTTAAGATAATCAATCTATACTGACTTCAGTTAAAGTTATTGTCAGATATGCCTTTATCATCAATGATGTTACAAAGATTGTAAACTTATAATTGTTTATAAGTTCCTCCCTCCTCCAAATTCAGGTAGAAAGAAGCAGGTCAAAGACCAGCCTATGCATATTCCAGTTACAAGCTCAAAGCTATCAGGAGCTATGCACTTAAAATGGCACAGTACTGTTTTTATTTGTTTTGTGACTCGCAGAGTGGTACTATTATGTTCCTAAACATTGGATGGGGGAAAAAAATTATTTAGGTCTTTGGTTTACGATAACCCACATAACTCTAGAAATCCTTTATTCAACCTACTAAACTTGGCCTATCACCAGTGTTTTAGAAACTCAGTCTAATTTCAAATACTGTTAAGACACAGACATTAATTTAGATACGTGCGTATTGTGGGAGTTCATGTGCATTAGTATGTTAACTGAGAGAAATCAGTATGAAATACCCTTAGGCTGCTAGAATGAATTTGGCTTGGGGATTATCTAATTTGCTCCTATATAAGAAATAACTCCCCTAGAAGATTTGTGATGGGTTTTATTTAGAATAAACAGAAGAATTCTCATAAAAATGTCCGGATGGAAATTATGTCTATTTTTGCATACATTTCCACTAAAAAGTTTATATTTGACTTAGAAGAATTTGCCATTTTTATGAGAAAAAATACATACCTTGCAGGATATGAAAAAAAAGCTACAGAATAAAATCCAGTTGTACACTATTTAAGAGAAATAAAAGGAAAACAAATATTTAGTATACAATGAATCTTATTTATGCAATAATATATTTTTAAAACTTCCTCTTGTTTTGAGAATGCAGTCTGTGGGTACTGGAAAATAAATTGTTTTGTTCTCTCATTCTGTATCAAAAAGCAACATTATCCACAAGGGCTTTATTGTATGGAGGCAAGTATGCCAAGAATTATAAAAAATATATCTCAACATTTTTAAAATGGAAAATTCCTAGGTATAATTAATCTGTGAATACAAAGTTGCTTACCAAAATAAATAAATAAATACCCCTGAAAATAAATAAATAAATAAATAAATATCAGTACAGTGGTTGAGAAAAAAATTTCACTTCTCATGCAGCATTTTAGAATTCCCAGTTTAAGGCAACTGTTATTTAGAAATTTTGCTTTCTTTATGGGAATCTTTATCTAATCTCCTCAGCCACCCTGTAGAATATAAGCAATAACAGTATATTATGAACATGACTGTTTTCAGTCATTATCTTTTGATTCAGTCTGGGGCTATTTCTTACTGAAGCATGCTATGGAGTGAGTGGGATCAGAGTTAGGAGTGGATGATAAGGAAAAAGATCTTGGATCTTGGAATAATGGTAAAATAGTTCAATTAAGATGTTGACACAGTGTGCACTCAGAGATGCCAATATCACAATAAATCAATGGTTGAACAGCATCTGGAATTGTATGCAGGTTCTGGTCACAACTTCTTAAAAAAGAGCTCAGTGAATCTAGAGAAGGTTCAAATGTGGACAATTAAAATGAGGGTTTTAGGAGACAAACAAGAGAGGATATGACTGAGGTATACAAAATTACACATGGTATGGATAAAGTAGACAAGAGGCTAACGACACCAGGTACAGCTATCAGAATTGATAACAAAGCTATTGATAACTTCTGGTAGATGTCTTCTCCCTGTTATGATAGTTATGATGACTATTGACTACAAAGGAACCTGAGTCAAGAAATATGCTGTGCAGTAGCATTTGGAGAACAAATGGCCAGGCTCAAATTATTATATTTTGGATATATTATGGGAAAACTGAAATATACTAAATATAATAATATAATATAATATAATATAATAATATAATAATATTATCATATCGTATCATATATCATATCATATCAAATCATATCAGAGCTGGAAGGGAACTTGGAGGGCTTCTATTCCAACG
>QLTV01000598.1:773110-783391 GCA_003457575.1 Thermophis baileyi | reverse complement strand
TCGGTTGGAAGTTGGTTCCACAGATTCGGAGCGGCTACATAGAAGTCCCTCCCCCTCGGTCCCGCCAGCCGGCACTGTCTGGCCGACGGGTCCTGAAGAAGGCCAACCGTGTGCGACCTCACTGGTCGATGGGAGGAATGTGGCATAAGGAGGTCACGCAGATAAATTGGTACTGAGCCATGTAGGGCTTTAAAGGTAACAACCAACACCTTGAATTGTGACCGGAGCGCAATCGGCAACCAGTGCAGCTCGCGAAGGATGGCACTTGTGTGGGTGTACCTTGGCACACCCACGACTGTCTGTGCAATCGCATTCTGAGCCAGCTGTAACTTCTGGACACTCTTCAAGGGTAGCCCCATGTAGAGCGCATTGCAGTAGGATCCTGTACACTGAGAGATCCCTCAAGAGAAATCCCATGTATTAAGAGATAGTGTGCATCCTTATCCTTTCTTTCCTGGTGACAAGGAAAAGAAGGAAAGATTACTTTTGAAGCATATTGAAGAGGAGAGCCAACATAAACTCTTCTTGAAGATGAGGGCAGCCTTCTTGTGACACGTTAGGAGAAAACGTAAACATTTGTTATATACCAATTTTTTTACTGTTACTATTACATTTGTGTTTCTTCTCTTATTGTTAATTTTTGTAGATATTTTCATTATATCTTGGTAAGCAATGCAGTAAGGGTGAGAGTGGCATAACCTCTAATGCAAATAAATATATCCAGAATCTATAAATCGTTTTGCTGTGTACAGTTCTTGCTATCAATTCTATCAGTACCAGACTGATAGAATTGTAATGGTCCTGCTCCATAAGGAGATCCAAATTAAAGCATCCTGACAGATGGCTGCACAGGCTTTGCTTGAACAATTTTCTTACGAATTGATTCTATGATCTCCTCTGGCTGATAGGAATTTTTTCATAAGATTGTGTAGCCTGAATCCATTATTTAACTCTTGTAGTCTGAAATGATATAGATTCCACCATTTTAAGAATGCTTTCACATGCCCTTTCAATCTTTTATAAAGGCTCATCCATCCAAATCCCTAAAAAAAGTCTATAATTATAAGTAATATTATCTATTGATAAGATTGATCAATCCATTTGTCCTTTAGTCATTGCAATTTTCTTTTATTTCTAGCAGGCAAATAGAAATCAGGAATGAAACTGAGACTACATAAAGACTTTGAAGGTATTCTATGAAAACAAAATGGGGGAAAAAACTTGCATATATAAGACAGAAACAGTTTGGATATTTAGTTCTAGTGAGCATAAATATTATAATACATAAAATAGTAACATAATAAAGAGTATCCAAAATTATTTTATTAGTATCAGTTATCAGTATAAATATATTGCAAAACTGAAAGCTGTGCTATTCAGGGATTTACTGGAATATAGAACTGGTATGATACATATGATAAAGAATTTAAATTTAATTTATCCTTTATATTCAAGCAGTTGTGGAAATAATATGGGAGGGAGCATTCTGCTTCCTTTCGCCTTTCGGCCCCCCAATCCAGGGGCCATCCAGGCAGTTGCTTACAACGACAAACCGTTATTTTCTATGTGTGACATATTTTTACTGATAAATAAATAAAGGGAGACTAGTATAGATCTATTTCAAGCTATTTAGCTCTCATCAGCTAGCCATACCCCTTATAGGATTCAAAATAAAGCATTTGCCTAACAAGGCAAGCTGCCCAGGTTCGAATCCTATAAGGGGTAGGCTAGCTGATGAGAGCTAAATAGCTTGAAATAGATCTATACTAGTCTCCCTTTATTTATTTATCAGTAAAAATATGTCTCACACACACACACACACACACACACACACATATATTCTATCTATCATATGTATGTGCATTTACATGCTTATAAAATAACTTTATAATCAATTAAATACAATTATTAATTGTAATTAATAATTATTTAAAGTAATTAATTAATAATGAAAGCAGTTAAACAATGCTTTTTGAAATACAGAGGCTGGATTCACACAACACCCAGATAAACAATATTACAGATTAATGGTGGTTTATGAATCCAGCCAGTGTTTTTTTTTAATGTCTTATATCAATTGAGTATTGTATTGGTCTTTGAGACTTTTTTCTTTACCTTTTCAGAAACAATCCCATTGACATGGAAAACCAAACTTTTATAAAGGAGTTTATTTTCCTGGGTTTTTCAAACCATCCTGATCTCTATATTTTGTTCTTCTTTGTGTTCTTAGCAATCTACACAATAACTTTAGTGGGGAATGCTCTGATCATCACTTTGATCACGACTGATGTGACTCTGCATGCACCTATGTACTATTTCTTGACAAATTTGTCCTTTCTAGACATTTGTTATATCTCTGCCACAATCCCCGTTATGCTCATTAATTTTTTTCGACTGAGGAAAACTATCTCATATATAGGATGCGTTGCCCAATTGTTTTTCCTCATTACTTGTGCAGGAACAGAATGTGTACTGTTGGCTGCCATGGCATATGATCGCTATGTGGCTATTTGTAGTCCTTTGCATTATTCTAGCATCATGAACCATAGGGCTTGTAGGTAGATGGCAGGGTTCTCCTGGTTGTGTGGTTTAGCAAACTCATTGGTGCACACCCTTCTTGCATCATCCTTAATCATCTGCAAATCCAATCAGCTCAGCCACTTCTTCTGTGATGTCCCCTTGCTTTTGAAACTCTCTTGCTCAGATACATCAGTGAATGAAGCTGTACTCCATCTAGCCAGTGCTTTGATAGGACTCACCCCCTGCCTCTTTACACTTATCTCCTACATCCGCATCATTGGCACCATTCTGAAGATCAAGACCTCCAAAGGCAGAGCTAAGGCTTTCTCTACCTGTGCTTCACATCTGATTGTGGTTATAGTATTTTATGGTACTGCTAACTTTAATTATAACAGGCCTAGTTCAGGATACTCTCTGGATATTGATACTTTGATTTCCTCTCTATATTGTATTGTGACCCCCATGTTAAATCCAATTATTTATAGTCTTAGGAATAAAGAGGTAAAGGCCAGCCTAATGAAAATGAAAAAATTATTTTTCTTTGGCAGTTAGAACTTGAGCAGAGAAAAAAAGTCTACAAGATTACCAATATTTAGGACCCAGGTGCGTAAAATATTGCTTCTCCAGATACCATCCAACCTAGACATTAACATCAACTTTGAAGTCTCTGTTTATCATTTCATTGGATGGTTCACCCACCTAAACAGAGCCGAGGTGGCGCAGTGGTTAGAGTGCAGCACTGCAGGCTACTTCAGCTGACTGCTAGCTGCAGTTCGGCGGTTCAAATCTCACCGGCTCAAGGTTGACTCAGCCTTCCATCCTTCCGAGGTGGGTAAAATGAGGACCCAGATTGTTGGGGGCAATATGCTGACTCTGTAAACCGCTTAGAGAAGGCTGTAAAAGCACTATGAAGCGGTATATAAGTCTAAGTGCTATTGCTATTGCTAAAGCTCTAGTACCCCAGTTATGGAACACTTCCCAAGATAACAACTGCCCTCTCCTTGTTTGTCTTCTATACTGAAGATAAATCTTTTTACTCATCCATTTTGAAAACACTAACAGATCCAAGATTAGGCTGCAGTTTACACTATTATATTGTGTTTTTTTAGAATGAGTCACATTTTATTTTTATAATGATTGTTAACAATTATTGTTTTATTATTAATAAGACAATTTTATTATTGATTCATAAATATTTGCTTAAAATAGTTTTATACTATTCGTTTTCCTATGGTTTCTAATTAAAGAAGCTGTAACTTTTAATGAAACTTTTAATAAAAACATTCCTATGGTCACCTAAGGGAAATTAATTTGCAAAGAAATTATCAACATTTCTATTATCTCATTTCTAAAGGAATTATCCCCAGAGCAATAAATGGTTCAAACATTGTCTGACAGATGTCTGTTTGTTTTATGGCCTTGTTTACCTTTCGAGGTAAAAGGGCCACTTTTGTACATCAAACATTTTTTGTATTCTGAAAGGATCCTAGAAGAAAGTTATGAAAGAACCTTCAAAATGATCTTGGAACTGTGAAATGTTGGAGTATATGCACATAATAACTTGGATATTCAAAGAAAGGAACAGAGGCAATGAATGTTGCTGTTATTGTCAAAGACATCTATGAAACTTTTCAGAAGTAGAGTATTGCAAATATGCACTTGTATGCTAATTTTAATGGATTGTTTATGTTTAAAATAAATGGATGGAGGGTGATAAATCATGAATTCCTGACTATAGCAATGGCAGAGATCATGCTGTTCAGATACTCTGTGCTTTTACCACAAGAAATTACAAAGACTGAGCATATGGAAATCAGCCAGCTGAAGCAGCATTTTCCTGAAAGAATGTTTCTCAAAGATTTTGTGTCTTAGTTTCTAATAATTGTCTATAAGATATCAAAGGTTAACTCTTTTTGGATAGCTCTGTATGTCATCAGAATGGGTTATTGGAAGCCTGAGTAGAATAGAAAATATACTTTACAGTGCACAAAGAGAGATAGAACTCCATACTAAACATGTGCACAATGCTTCTTGAAAATAGATAAGTAGCCAGAAGGTAACTTGCTATCTGCCTTTGTAACGCTTGGAATGATTTCCCATGCACTCACTAGAACACTCATTACTTCAAAACATCTCCAGTGTCTATGATATGGTACATATAATCCCTTTTATATGGCCAAATGTTTCCTCATTTTTGTTGGAAAATGGAAATAATAACTTTCCAAAGGATATTAAATGTGCATAACCATCATGACTCCATCTCATTTCATTTTCCAATATCTATCTTCATCAAGAATACTAAATACTTTCATTACTACCAAATAACCCAAAACTTCAATGACTCAATGGGTCTATTCAGGGGTGGGTTCCAACTTACCTCGCTGCCGGTTCGCTCCCTCCCGTGCCGCGTGGGTGTGCCGCGTGGGCGTACTGCGTGGGCACGCTGTGTGGGCGCACCACGTGGGCGCGCTTTGCGTGCACGCACATGCGCAGTAACAAAAAATCTGGAAAAAAAACAACAAAGCTGAAAAAAAGATGGCGACCGCATGCACAGTGCTGGAAGTCGGCTTCTGCGCATGCTCAGAAGGAAAAAAAAATTTAAAAAAATAAAAAAAATAAAATTAATTTAAAAAAAAAAATTCAAAAAAAAGATGGCGCCGACCGATCCGGTTCGGTGATGTCATCGTGGCGTCACCAGCGGGCCGCTACTGGTTCGGGAGAACCGGTCCGAACCGGGAGGAACCCACCCCTGGGTCTATTGTTTCAGATATATTAACTTTTCTAAACAGAAAAACAGAATGACCACAACCAGGCAAAAAAGTGGAAGTGGGATTGATTATCAACTTCCTGCTGGCTTTCCCATTGAGTTTCCTTATGGGAAGCTGACCAGGAACTTAGAAAACCTCCTTTCCTGGAGGTGCAGGTCAGGAATGATATGGGGGGCGGTGTTCAAGAGATGCCACATGACTTGGGAAAGATGTGTGGGAGTGCACCAGAGATCCTCCCTCCTTCCCCCCTTCCTCCCATTGGTGGGTCAGGAATGGTTCATGGGAGTGCACAAGAGGTGCCATCTGAGTAAGGCATGGTGCAGAGTGGCAATATGGTTTGGGGAAGGTGCATGCTATGCATGAGAAGTCCTGTGCAGGTCAATGAGGGCATGCAGGGATGGCATGGGTCAGGAAGGGTGCATGGTGGTGTTTGAGTAGCTGCCATGGCTCAAGTACAAAGTGGCTGAGGTTTGGGTGTGGGAGATTTTCCTGACAAACTTGTGACCTTTCCTGCTGACTTCTCCATTGATTTGTTGGAAATTGTCAGGGAGTGACACCGAAGCAGCAGCAGCACAGTAGCATTGAAGTGACCACAAGTCTCCCCAATTTCACTCACACAGAGTATTGGGTTGCAGCATTCTGTAAGTTAGCCCATTTGATATACCTTGGTTCAATAATTCAACAAATGGTTCAACAAAAAAAAAAAACCCTCAAAGGGCAGATTCAGTGGATCACTAGGTCTTTTTCTGACATCAGTTTTCTATGTTTTTAATAATTCTTCCTTTATGACACACTGTTTCACCCAACTGAATTTCAAAGAATTGGTCTACTTACTAGTTCTTCAGTCTTCGCTGTGATCATTGGCTCCACTTTTGTGAAGATCTGTTCAGTTAACTATGCCTCCTCTGGAAGTCAACTGAGGAATTCCATGTATCTTTTATTGCAGGGGTGTCAAACTCTATTTCATTGAGGGGCACATCAGGGTTGTGTTTGACCTCGGGGGGCCGGGGGGTGGCAGGGGGCATGGCCAGCTCGATATCATTCGTGTCGGGCGTGCCTGTGGCGGCCCGAGCACTCTGCCAACAAAAACGGGCTCCCAAGCTCCGTTTTCGGCTGTGACGGCCTCCTGCAACCCTCTGCCAGTGAAAACGGAGCTCCAGAGGGCCATCCAGCCCACGGCCCTCACAAGCTCCGTTTTCAGCTGCGATGGCCTCTTGCAACCTTCTGCCAGTGACAACGGAGCTCAGGAGGGCTTCCCGCAGCCCTCCCGAGCTCCGTTTGGGCCGGTCCTTCGCTGTTTCCAGGGCAGCCCTGCAGGCCAGATCTAAGCACCCTGCGGGCTGGATTCAGCCCGCAGGCCTTGAGTTTGATACCCGTTTTACTGGATCAATTAGATGCAATTAGATGAAAATAGGGCGTTGTACTCTACTTGGCTCAAACATAAAAGTTCAATTATAAGGTATATTATACCAATTATACCAAGTTAAGATTCAGATTACTTTGTATAACTTTGTTCCATTAAAGCAATAGGAAAAGCCCTTTGCATAAATTAGAAATATTTATTTTTGTTTCATAGGTAAAAAAAAATGTGGTACCCTCAGCAATAGCAATCTCAACTTTGTTGGCAAATATATAGCTACTGCAAGACTGACAAGAAATGTGTAGCCTTCTCTTTTTATTGATTTGTAAGAACCAACTGTTCTTAAACTTGACATTCAGAAAAGTAATAACATTACTAATTGTAATTTCTTACGGGAAAGTAGTTGACCATATTTTTTTTATTTGAAAAAAAGTATATGCCTTTTCTTTAAACTTCCATTACTGCCCCTAGGGAAAAACCTGAACATCCTAATTAAAAACTAAAAAGGAATATACTGACTAAGCATTTTATTTTCTTTTTTCATTTTTAGTAAAACAAACACATCCTTGTTGGGGAGATGGGCAGCATAGAAATTTAATAAACAAATAGAATAGAATAGAATTCTTTATTGGCCAAGTGTGACCACAAGGAATTTGTCTTTGGTGCATATGCTCTCAGTGTACATAAAAAGACAAGATACATTCATCAAGAATCATAAGTTACAACACTTAATGATAATCATAGGGTACAAATAAGCAATCAACTCATACTAGGAAACAATCAATATAAATCGTAAGGATACAAACAACAAAGTTACAGTCATGCAGTCATAAGTCATAAGTGGGAGGAGATGGGTGATAAGAACGATGAGATTAATAGTAATAGTAATGCAGACTTAGTGAATAGTTTGACAGTGTTGAGGGAATTATTTGTTTAGCAGAGTGATGGCATTCGGGAAAAAACTGTTCTTGTGTCTAGTTGTTTTGGTGTGCAGTGCTCTATAGCATTGTTTTGAGGGTAGGAATTGAAACAATTTATGTTCAGGATGCAAGCGGTCTGTAAATATTTTCACAGCCCTCTTTTTGATTTGTGCAGTATACAGGTCCTCAATGGAAGGCAGGTTGGTAGCATTTTTTCTACAGTTCTAATTATCCGTTGAAGTCTGTGTCTATCTTGTTTGGTTGCAGAGCCAAACTAGACAGTTATAGAGGTGCAGATGACAGACTCAATAATTCCTCTGTAGAACTGTATCAGCAGATCGTTGGGCAGTTTGAGCTTTCTGAGTTGGCGCAGAAAGAACATTCTTTGTTGTGCTTTTTTGATGATGTTTTTGATGTTAGGTGTCCATTTTAAGTCTTGAGATATGATAGAACCTAGAAATTTGAAGGTCTCTACTGTAGATACTGTGTTGTCTAGTATTGTAAGAGGTGGTAGTATGGGAGGGTTTCTCCTAAAGTCTACCACCATTTCTACGGTTTTGAGTGTGTTCAGTTGCAGATTGTTCCGGTCACACCATGAGGCTAGTTGTTCAACCTCCCGTCTGTATGCAGATTCATCGTTGTCTCGAATGAGACCAATCACTGTTGTATCATCTGCAAACTTCAGTATTTTACCAGATGGATCGTTTGAGATGCAGTCATTGGTATATATAGAGAAGAGATATTTATAAATACATATTTATTTATGAATTTTTGATATACTTTCCATCTTTCATCCAATGTAGAACATATACATTTAGCTTATCCCTGCTCTGTTTTCAAGGAGTGAGATTGGTATATATCTCTCTGAATGTTTACAAAAAATCTTTATTATACATAATATATGAAAAATGCATTTTTCAAAATGTTATGCTAATGTTATTATTCCCAAGACACTTTATAGGCAATGGGGATGTTTATTTACCAAGTATTTTAGACTTAGATATTTATATTCCACACTATAATCTCTTTCCTCCCCATCTCATCCTACAATTTTTAGCAAGATGCTTTGTTTTCTGCATACATGTTGAACCACAAATACTGTAAGCTTGTTGTTAAGGGCAGTTTGTAAACACCTAGCAATTTCAATCTTTCAGAACTATTTTCTCATATATTTCACTTGCTACCGGCAGGGATGTTTTCAGCTATTTAAAAACAGACTCATTAGGGGATGATAGCTTTCTTTTGTTAGGGAAAGCAGTGTGCCCACTGAAAGCTCCTTTGGTATTATCCATTTTCTTGCCTCAATTGAAAGATTTTTAGATCATAGTAATTAAAGAAAAACTGGAAAATGGCATGTGGTAGAGCAAAGTATCTGCCAATACAGTCATAAATATTTGGAATATGTCCAAGTGAGCCATATTTATGTTAGAAAATTAAGAATGCAGACCACATTCTCTGGAAGAATACACATCTACTAAAAAAATAGACAAAAGCAAACTACGGGATAAAAAATATTATGGCAGGAAACAAGCCTCATCAATTTATTTGGAAATAATTAGGTGTTTGGTTGTTGACTATACCCACCCACAGCCACCATTTTGTGAATAGGCAGCTTTCTCTCCTAGATTAAATTATATTATAAATTATAAACTGGAAATTCAAGTGCTTTTACCTCAACACAGGCTTGGGGAAGGTTACTCTACAGGCAGAAAATAGAAAAAGGGAATAGAATGTTAATAGGCAATGTCAGAAACCTAATCACATGACAAAACAGTAGTTTTTCAAAAATTAAAATGTATGGAACTTGAGAATTTTATTTTTGTGATGCATTTTTTTAAAAAATGATGAAAATCTCCACAAAGAAACAAATTAGATTATTATTTTAGATATTCTCCTCCTCCTCACAAGAGGGCAGCAGAGCCTGGTAGTAAGTAAATACATGTTTAAAAAAGTATTCTATTAAGTATATAGCTAAAATAAACAAATAGAAACTGAGATTTTACATTGCTTTTGATCCTATAACAGTCTCCAAATATCTACTCCATGAACAACAAAGCCCTAGCAAAATACCACTTCTTATAAATTCTATCCCATTTGTTGTACCTCTCTCCAACTCTATTCTTTTAGATAGTACATCCTCCTTGCCTGCCTGCCTGGCAATATTCAACTTGCTTTGCAGAAAATGACTTCATGTAATCCAGTGGGTTCTAAAACCCTTTACTACTGGTTTGTGCGTGTGCTTGTGCGCTTGCGCGATGCTTCTGCGCATGCGCAGAAGCGTCCCGGGTGGGTGGGCGGAGCCTCCCACCACCGCCACTAGCAGTTCTAAGAACTGGTCCGAACCAGGAGCAACCCACTGCTGATGTAATCCCATGTATTTTCTTACATTGTCTCTGCTATGCAGCACTCTCGGTGAATCATCCTTGTTGAATGCAATTTAAGCAAATAGAATAGAATAGAATAGAATAGAATAGAATAGAATAGAATAGAATAGAATAGAATAGAATAGAATAGAATAGAATAACAGAGTTGGAAGGGGCCTTGGAGGTCTTCTAGTCCAACCCCCTGCTTAGGCAGGAAACCCTACATCACTTCAGACAAATGGTTATCCAACATCTTAAAAACTTCCAGTGTTGGAGCATTCACAACTTCTGGAGGCAAGTTGTTCCACTGATTAATTGTTCTAACTGTCAGGAAATTTCTCCTTAGTTCT
>QLTV01000598.1:684009-712860 GCA_003457575.1 Thermophis baileyi | reverse complement strand
ACAATGTCCTACCTGTCAATGACTACTTCAGCTTCAACCAAAACAATACACAAGCAAACAATAGATACAAACTTAATGTAAACCGCTCCAAACTCGACTGCAGAAAATACGACTTCAGCAACAGAGTGATCAATGCCTGGAATTCACTACCTGACTCTGTGGTTTCTTCCCCAAACCCAAAAAACTTTAACCTTAGACTGTCTACTGTCGACCTCACCCCATTCCTAAGAGGTCTGTAAGGGGCGTGCATAAGCGCACCAGCGTGCCTACCGTCCCTGTCCTACTGTCCTATTGTCCTCATTTATCTGTATTCACTTTGATTATGTTTATGTTTATACCTATACCTGCTATTTTGTACATGTTTGACAAACAAATAAAATAAAATAAATAAAAATAAATAAATAAATAAAAATAAATAATATATACATTTCTATATATTACATTTCTGATGACCAGGAAACCCATGTGTTCATGCAGGACAACTAGAATAATTTTAATTATTAACATATATTAGGAATTAACATCTTGAGACGCCAGGGTCATATGTGGTTCCTATTTTCTGTGCTGCTGGAACGATTTGCAACCATTACTGTTGAAAATATGTTGGCATATTTTATCCATTTTTTAGTGAATAACTTTCAAAAATTGAAAGCCTCCAAATAGCATTGTGCAAGAAAGCAAAGAAAATAATAAGGTGAACTCCAAAACACAATCTCCAAAGACCCAATCCTGCCCTACTTTGCTTCATTTTTCTGCCATGGGATATGCAGCAATTTGGACCCAAAATGAGGTGTGTGGGGTGTCAGGTTCATGTGTGTTCACTGTACCTATCAGATGCAGATTAAGGAAGCTGTGCATTTACTTGGGTGGGTGTGATTTGGGTTAAATAGGCATCACAGAGACAGTGACAATTTGGTAGCATGTGGTCACACACACTGCCAGTATTTCTTTTATGTCTTTTTAAATCAAATAGGCATTTTGGATTCTGTAGCTATTGTACAAGACCAGGAAAAGGTATGCATTCTATAAAGAGCCACTGACAGATAGAGTGAGCATGCCTAAACTGGATTTAAAGCACCTTTCCTGGTTTAAATCTGAATAATGGTGTCAACTATTATAAGCACAATGATGTTAGAATGACAATACGTGCAACATGATGTAATTCCCGAAATGATATAATGATGTATGCATTTCATGATGTCTTACTGTACTAGAAAGTCATGCAATCTGCATCACGTTATGACACATATGTCATCATTTCCCCCCTTTGTTCTGGATTCCTGTACTGCATTGCCTTCTCTGGCCTCGCATCAAGAACTAGTTCTAGCAATAAAGGAATATAATGGCATCTAATATCTTTCTAAAATCTGTCATATGATAGCTGCAGGTTAGGGGTTAGGGTTAGGGTGAACCATAAACATTTTCTAATTGCACCATTTTCTTATGAAAATTCAACATATTACATAATTGCATTTATTGTACAGGTACTCCTCAACTTACAACAGTTGATTTAGTCAGGGGTGGGTTCCTACTTACCTCGCTGCCGGTTCGCTCCCTCCTGTGCCTCGTGCGCGCACCTTGTGGGCACGCATGCACCTTGTGCGCGCGCGTATGCACAGTAGGAAAAAATCCCCCCCAAATAAAAAAAAGCCAAAAAAAAGATGGCAACCACATGCACAGTGCCGGAAGTCGGCTTCTGCACATGCTCAGAAGGGGGAAAAAATTTAAAAAATTCAATAAAAAAATTAAAAAAAATTCAAAAAAAAAGATGGCGGCCCCCACGGACCGGCACCGACCGATCCGGTTTGGTGATGTCATTGTGACATCACCAGCGGGCCACTACCGGTTCGGGAGAACCAGTCCGAACTGGGATTAACCTACCCCTGGATTTAGTGACTGTTTGAAGTTACAATGACACTGAAAAAAGTACTTGTGACCGTTTTTCTTACTTATGATCATTGTAGCATCCCCATGGCCATGTGATCAAAATTCAGATGCTTGGCAACTGACTCATATTTAAGATGGTTCCCGTGTCCTGGGGTCATGTGATCACCTTTTGTGACCTTCTAACAAGCAAAGTCAATGGGGAAACTAAATTCACATAACAACCGTGTTACTAATTTAACAACTGCAGTGATTCACTTAGCAACTGTGGCAAGAAAGGTCATAAAATGGGCAAAACCTGCTTAACAAATGTCTCAGCAACAGAAATTCTGAGCTCAATTGCGGTTGTAAGTCGAGGACCACCTGTATTATATTGTATTTAGGTTTTTTGACAAGTAGTGCACCACAAAACGTTTACAAGGAAAGAATCATTTAAAAGTAATAGTCAGAGAGAAAGTATTTTGAAACTCACTAACAATCCTTAAAAGGTAAATTAAAACATCTGTGTGACTTATTTCTAAGATGTCAAGAGAATAGAAGCAAATGATAGATTTGGAAAGGTGTAAGGAAATGCATACCTGTGAAGACGATCATCTGAATAAATGGGTCTGTCTGGGCAGGTTTATAAAAACCAGACTGTCTCAAAGAAGAAAAGCTCTAAACGTTTCTCAGAGTAAAACCTTGAACTAAGCCTTTAAAACAATATAGAGTATCACCAGAACAGATCCTTCAGTATTGGACTGCCATGATTACAGTGGTGTATGCTCATTAACCGTCACATTGTGTATCTAGTGTAGTAAAGTAGTGTGGGGATGACATTAGCAGATTTTCATAAGGCAAAGTCATAGAGGAAAGAGTGAAAGTTCCCAACTAGCCTAGTGTGACAAATTCCTAGGGTTGATTTTTTTTGGGGGGGGGGCCGAGGATATAGGATAACAATACTCCTAAACATGTTTGGGGGGGGCAATTATGTAATGTTTGCTTCTGATTCTCCAAAAAAACAGTCTATCCAATATTATATCATTTTTACAATGTGCAAAACTGATTTATACTCTTATTATTTCATGAAAGGAATCTATTAGTTGGATATAACTAGCAGATGATTCCAGGTTTGTTGGAAATCAAATTCTAGACCTAGGATGTCATAAGTGGAGTGTTTTCCTTGATAGGTCAAAGAAACAGCCTATCTCCTCAAAATATTTTGCTTCAATTTATTGTAGATATTCTGTAAAATTGAAAATGGAAGGGGAAAAAAGGAACAGGAAGAGGAATTGTGTTTAGGGAGAGGTGCTATCTACAAATACTCAAGCACAAGGGCAGGATGATCTGTCTTCAACTAGGCCAGTGTTTCTCAACCTTGGCAGCTTGAAGATGACTTGGGAATTCTGGGAGTTGAAGTCCACGCATCTTCAAACTGCCAAGGTTGAGAAACACTGACTTATACTCTCCACAATGAACTCTGAACATTAGCTGAAATGCAAGACCACAGTCAGGGAATCATTAAGTAGCTAGTTTAATTACGCTGTTTAGATTCTATTTGCAATTCTGTTTCTGTGATTGTTACTTTCTTGTGTTTCCCTTTTCCTAATAAACTCCTTTTATATATTGAGAAATTCTATCTAGAGTTTTGGCCACCTTGGGTGTAAATTCTCCATAAAACCTTACCCTCATGCAGGACAGCGTAGTTCCACAGCTACCCCTTGTGTTTCAGGATGTTTGCAAAATTTCTTACATGGGTTTTTGCGTGACCAAAGATATTTTAATTTCATGAATTTTCTTGGGGCTGAATGGAAAGTGGAAGGTTAAAAATTTCCCAGATGAACAAACTTTGGCCACCAGAAAGTTCAATCAAACTGGTGGCAGCTTATTATTGTATCTTTTAATGGCAAAACATTTGGGAAAAATGTTTTTATATTACCCTTACAATCTATAATAATTAGTCATATAATTTTATCTATTGCTATTTACTAAGCTTTACGTGACATGTAAATGCATCAATACATCTTCTTCTGTTGTTCAGCCCTTTGATATTATATGACAAGGGTGTCAAACTCAAGGCCTAGGGGCCAGATCCAGCCCGCAGGGTGCTTAGATGTGGCCTGCATGGCCACCCTGGAAACAGCGAAGGACCGGCCCATGGTGCCTCTGCCAGTGAAAATGGGCTCCTGAGCTCCGTTTTTGGCTGCAACGGCCTCCTGCAACGCTCTGCCAGGGAGCTCGGGAGCCCGTTTTCACTGGCAGAGTGCTCGGGCCACCACAGGTGCCCCCAATATGAGTGACATCGAACTGGCCATATCCACCCCAGCCACGCCCACCCCGGCCCCTCAAGATCAAACACAACCCTGATGCGGCCCTCAATGAAATCGAGTTTGACACACCTGTTATATGACATATTCATATTATTAACCAATGTATCTTTATTCTAAGCTGTAGAATTATCCCCCAGCTATGCAACTTTAGTAAAGATAATTTGTTGAATATCATCATGTTCTGGGACTTGGTAGGAGGGTTTAAGAAAACATACTTACAGTTCTATCAAAAATCGTATTTGGATTCAAGTGATTGTTTGAGAAGTAGACATACTTTTCTATACGAGTGTGACCATTGACTACTGTTCTTAATTTCATGGTGCATAATTTCTATTTCTCTCTTTTCCTAGAAATCCCATAGGGCTCAATTATGGAAGCATAATATTTTAAATAAAATCCTTTTTCTGAAAGTACTGTTGGAAGAAATGTCCCTCTGGGTTCAGTTCCAAGTGGGGAGAGAGACACTGGAAACATGGAAGCTGGTTTAATAGTTGGTTTATTGATGGACAGAACCTCATGGGTGTCCTGGGCAGCTGACCACATGGAGTTGAGAGAGAGAGGAATGTATACCGAGAGAGAGAGAGAGAGAGAGAGAGAGAGAGAGAGAGAGAGAGAGAGAGAGAGAGAGAGAGAGAGTTGAATCTTGCTGGGTGATGTAATGAAGCTAATCCTATCATGTCCTGAGGGTGAAGGTCTTAATCCCATCACCCTGGATCTGAAGTGGGGGGGGGGCAGGGAGCTGCAGGGAGTTGCTTTGTCTTTAAAAACAAATTTCTCCTTTTCTCATCCAGGGAAATATAATATTCTGCCTTTGTAATATTTCCTAGAATATTTCATTCTTCTAGGAGATAGGTGGGTGCTAACTTTCTACAGTACCTTTCGTAAATTTTACTTCACTTTTATCCACTTGTCATCTTCTTCCAAAGAGCTTGGAACACTGTGCATGGTTCTCCCCATTTTTAAAAAATCAAAGCAGTTCTGTGAGACAGATTAGGTGTGATCTGGATTATATCATATTTGAATTCTGCATGCTTAGTTTCAATCAAATTTTACACTGGTTCTTCCTTTTACTCTCTTTGGAAGTGATCGCCAATAAACAGATAGTAAAAGGTGTGCTAACCTTAGCCCCTTTTCTACTAGTAGTGTTGTACATGACCTTGAGTGACCTCCTTTTCTTGTATGATTTCCTTTCATTAGAACAACGTAATGTGAAGAGTTGAGAGTTTTCACAGGAGCTTCTGTTGCACAATGCGTAGCTTCAGGATCAATGTATGTGACTCTGGCTCGGAGCTATTTTTGTCTCTAAAGTTCACTAGGCAGTTTTTCTAAATCACTGTTTCTTAATACTGCACCCATCTCTCTTCAGGTTCTTATGAAGACATGTAAATGAAGTCAGAGCCATTGTATGTATATTTGTACTTTGGCATAATGTAAAAATATTTGTGGATATTAAGGGAAATTTCTGAACGTTGTGGATATCAATAATACTGAAGGCTAATGTGGATAATGCATATTATCCTGCTGTTCAATCTGTTTTTCTGGGCACGTATGCATATATAAAATTTATAGCATGTGCACATATATACACATATCGGTACTTTCATTCGAGTGAGGTTGAAACACAAATTTTGCAGATATTACTCCTCCATATCCACAATACAATGCAAGAGTTTGCTTTCCTCGTCCCCACCCCAGTTTGCTAATTCTTTAATCTCTCTCCCTCATCACAACTGAATAAAGAAAATGCTATGCAATGTTGTGTGCGTAGCTTCTATCTTTCTCTGCCATATTACTGGGACACAGGCAGACATCTCTCTCCCTGCCCCCAACTCAGCCTGGGCTTTTTCCTGTCTCTTAACTCCACCAGTATAGCAGTGAGCTGAGCATGTGTATCTGTGTGCTCGTAAAGGAGAGGGGGGGGGGCGGCGTGTAGGCCAAGCCTGCCTGTCGCCGGAGTTTTAGTTTGCATTCTGAAGAAAGGAGGAAGGGGAAGGAGGAGGGAGAAAGGAGGGAGAATGTCTTGTTTGTGGCTTGTCAGCAATTGCTTGAGACAAGCTTCCATGTGTGAAAGCTACTTGGCATGAATGCATGGGCCATACCAAGTCTTACGGCAGCAAGAGGGGGAGGCAGAAGAAAACAGAGAGCAGACTGGAGCAGACAATAGGACCTTAAAGTATTCCCCCTAAGTCGCTTTGATGTTGTCCTGGTGTCTTGGTGCCAGGAGACCAAAGGACTTGAGGGAAAGGGTGTCTGTTGCCTTTTCTATTTATTTCTCTTCACTTCCCTCCCCCCCCCTCATTCGCCTTGGCGGAATGATTCTCCAGAAATTCTCCTCATAACACACAATTTAAAAAGAGAGAGAGAGAGAGAGAGAGAGAGAGAGAGAAAGAGAGAGAGAGAGAGAAATTGAGAGAGGGGGAGAGAGAGGGAGAGGGAAAAGAGAAAGATTGTGTGAGAGAAAGAGGCAAAGGTAAGAGAGAGGCTACAATTTTTCCTTCGATGGCAACAGGAGCAGCAGCCACAACAGAGACACAAGCACAAAGCTGGGTTTCTTTGCAGGCAGCCTTGAGCTCTCCAAGCTTGGCATGGAGAGAGGGGCGGGAGGGGGGCACACTCCTTCTAAAGCACCGGCTCGGTGGCTAGCGCAGGCGGCCGGTCCCTTTCAGAGTCCCTCGGAAGGGGAGCCCAGGATTGCGTGGCCCCTCTCCCTTTCCTTGCGCGCTCGTTCCGTCTGTGGTGGTAGAAGTAGCTTTGGCTTGGTGCTGTTTATTACTTGCAGTTGCGCTTCTCTCGCCCCATTCCCCGCCTCCTCCCTTGCCGCGTCTTTGGGCGAAGCCCAGGAGGAAAAGAAAGGGCGCGGGGGGGCTGTTGGGGGGGAAAGGGGAGCGCGGAAAAGCAGGAGGCTTCTGCCTCGCAGCTTCCGCGCTTAAAGCTTCTCCCTTTCCCGCGTCCCCCTCCCCCAGCCGCTGTGTGTGTGTGTGTGTGTGTGTGTGTGTGTTTGTTTGTTCACAGCTCCAGACATTAGAGGACGAGGTTGCTGGGCTGGCCGCCGTGATCGCACCGCGAGCTACAGCCCTCTCGGCTCTGGCCGCGTGTGGCTTCTTTACCCAAAACCCAGCCCGGCTCCGCCGCCTCTGTGGCTACTGCTCTTGCTTGCCTCTGCTGCTAAAAGCTGGGCGATTGCCCCGCGGCGTGAGCGCTCCGACTGGAGTGTCGGGGCAGGGAAGGAGGGTAGGACGAGGACGGGAGGACAGCAAGGGAAGAGGCAGTCCAAAACTTTTCCCAATAGGGATGGCGATCCCAGCCACCCGTGCCTCGATTTCCCCCTTGTGTGTGTGTGTGTGTGTGTGTGTGTGTGCGTTTCAAAGAATAAAGGATCACGCCCACCCGTGTAAATTGTTCCGTGGTGTGGTTTTGTTTTGATGTTCTCGGGAAGGTCCAACTTGTCAGGCGTTTCTCTACTGTGTTTAAAAATCGCATTTCAGAAAGCACGTTCACTGTCTTTAATAAAAAGAGGAAGGGGTTATATAGCTCAAGTGCATCGCTTGGATAAAGGACACAAAGCTTTTTTTTTTTTAATTGCACTCCCCCCCCCACCTGTTGGCTTCTTGTCTTGTCTGTTGTATCTTTTTGAAGCTTTACCAGGCGATTAATACTGAGAATGAAGTGGGAGGAGAAATTGGAATTTTTCACCGCCTCTCTAATTGTACATATGTTAAAAAAAAGAGAGAGATGCCAGGAAAAAGGAGACCATGAATCTTTTGTCATTGTTACATACAGATTGTGTGTTTTTGAATGTAGTGGAAGCATAAATAATTTTGCAAGGAAGCTTTATTTTGTGGAAGAGAGGGAGGAAAGTACAATTATGAATCTGGGAGATAAAAAAACATTTATTTAAGAAATGAGGTTATTTATCATTTTTCTAAACTGCTTCCTAAACGTTATGGTCTCAATATAAGAGAATGGTTTATTCATACTGTACTGATGCTTTTGTGGATATAACTTTGTGCTTTTAAGGTAGTCTTTAAAAAGCTAAAAGGGCATTACCACTCCCTTAAAAAAACTACCTTATTTTGTGGATTTTCAGTCCATTTAAAATCGTGATAACATTTAACTGAAGCTTGAAGTGAATTTCCTAAGGTCTCTTTGCTTTTATCACATGCTGTCATTGTAGTATGTTTTAATTGGGGACAAATAACAAGAATTTGGAAATGCATAAAAAAGTCTTGAATGGTACAGATGTTCAGAAAGCTAATACAACATGAGCCATACAGAAGCACACACAGAGAAAGAAATGTGTGTGTGTGTGTGTGTGTGTGTGTGTAGGAGATCATGCTTTCCCAGCCAAGGCCTGAAGGAGAACATTTTGTGTGTATGTGTGTGTGTGTTAAAGAATCTAAGCAGGATGGGAGAGAGAGGGAGGGAGATTAAATTGCCCTGAGACCCTCCTCAGTCTAGCAAGGAAAATGGAGGCTCCTTCTCTTTCTGCAATGTGTAAAGCAGAAATCATGTCCAGCTTTGCTCCTAGTGTTCCTTCCACATGTATACTTTCTTTGATAGTATTTGTGTTATTAGATGTAGCCCACATATTTTAGGAAACTTTACAATATGGTTAGGGTGATCAATAACATCCTGAAGTGGGGCAAGGCAGAGCGATAAATAATAATATTAAATTTAAATTTACTTCTAAGTACCGTAGAAGAAACTTGGAATATTTGAAGGAGTGCATGTTGGGGGGAAATAGATCAACAACAGAGAGAGGAGAAGGGAGCAGTTTACCTGGATAGACCTGTAGAGGTGAATGTGCTTACACTATACAGTGACTTTAAATGTGATGCTTTATGTATATCTGTGGCAGCAAAACTGCACATTTATCTATGCTATTAAGTGTAAAGATTGTATATTTTTCATTGTACAAGTACACATTCATCAAGAAGCTTCAACTATTTGAAGAAATATAGGTGAAATTACATAGGTTAAAATATGCTCTGCAAAATTATACATTATGAAGAAGGAAAGACACAATGGGAGTTTGAATATAGGATGAGTGGGCTCAGTTAACTTCATGACCATTATTAAATATAAATGTTGACATAAAAGAGGATCATTTGTCACTTGTTGACAATAAGAATGACACTACTGTTTGTGAAAAGGGATTGGTACATTTAACAAATGAAGAGAACTGGGAAGATAGTGCTTATAAAAAGTGAGTGAAGACTTCAGAAGAAGCTGTGGCATAAATAATGTAATGAAAAAGCAATGATCTTCAATCTCTCCTGCCTCTTACGTTAGCAAGCTATTGTTGCCATTAACATTTCTAGATATTGTTGCATTTTGTCTGGTACTTACTTGTGTACACTTTTCTCATATTGATAATACTATTAAATGTGCATCTAATTTTAAGTGTTTCTCATGGATATGATTTGTGTCAGAATAAGCAACTATCAAATATGAAATAGTTCATTTCAAAGACTTTAGAGGTACATTTTCTAAAAGTTTACTTCTTCCATGACACAGACACTGTTAATAGGGAAAATTAATGTACATGCTAATATTATAGTGGCTTTTTTTCTTCTGCTTTTAATAGCAGGCATATCCTTCATCCCTTCAAAACTATATTGTGATGGCAACATTTTACATAAATATCTTAGAAAAATGTGAAAACGTATCATTTACATATTGGAGAAAGTAACTTTTGAAACTCAGTAAAATAATGTGGAATATTGAGTATTGGTACAGTATATCTTCTTATATGATTCCTTCTTATAGTGAAATGTAGTTTTTGGTCCATGAATTTGTTCAACTAGAATAAAAAACTGTTTCACTAGAAAGAGACAGCCAGTTTGGTGTAGTGCTTCAGGCACCAGTCTAGAAACCAAGAGACCTTGAATTCTATTCCTGCCTTAGGCACAAAGCCAGCTGGGTGACCCTGGCCCAGTCAGATCCTCTGAACCTGGAAGCAGGACTGGCAAACCACTTCCGAAATCTTGCCAAGAAAACTGCAGGGACTTGTCCAGGCAGTCTCCAGGGGTACACACACACCCACATACCTACACAAAATATTTTCAGAAATGCTGTTTTGTTTTGTTTTTTAATTTTGATCAACTGGGTCAAGATATTTTACTTCTATGAGTTTTTTCTATTCCACCCCAGGCTACAGTTTTCAGCCAATGAGATCCACAACATTATTTCTGTTTTCCAGGTAAACATATACTGCATACATAAAACTAAAAACAGAATGGATGTTGATCTCAGACTGATTTTATCCTGATGAAAGCATCTCACAACTTCATTTGTTTCTTTTACAATGGTTAAATATGCCTAAAATGTGAATTAAAAAAAATAAAAAATACAAAGCTTCTTAGCAAAGTCTATGTCGCATATTATTGTTTCCCATTAAGAATTCCCACCTGCTTGATTGTAGCCTGTAATACTGGTATCTACTCATGGCTCTTTGATGCCCTATTTAATTTCAATCTAGTTCCTATTAGGTAAATCACAAAGCTCAACAACAGTAATGTACTAATTGGCCCCTTGGTAGCAAACTGAAAATAAATTCTGCCAAGAAGTGTTAAGAGGAGAATAAAAATGGGGTGATAGTTTCTCTAACGTAGGAAAGAAACCCCAAAAAGTATGTTGAAGTTAACAAGGTCATAAACTGGTGCCATTTGAAAGTTTCATTTCCAGACAAGACATCAGGATGATACTGATGTTTTCCTAAAAGTAGATTTGAAGGGAAGTAAAAGGGAAACCCTTGTGCTAGATTTTATGTCTCTTTACTCTTTCAAAGTGATTGTTCTGATTAGATATTTGCTTTAACAATAATAAATTTACTGATTAGTCAGCTGAAGTAGAACAAGTACTTCCTTTCCATTTTATCTGACTTATATCCAGTCTTTTATTCAGAAGCAAAAGGCAGTCTAGCTAGCCTCCCTCTTTCATTTCCCAGCACTATCACAACATAGCTTGGCTTCGTCTAAGAGGAAATGACTGCTCAAAAATCACCTGGTGAGTGTCTGTTGCTGCAAGTTGACTTGAACTTACTGTTCCTGTGAAGTTCCTGTATTTACCTTAACTACTGCACTAGATCAGCTCCTTGACAAATTGTAGTCCAGATTGTTAGAATGAAGTGTATCTTATAAAGTGGCTTTCTCCATCTTGATAGCTGCCAGATAACCATAATTCCTATCATAATTCCTATCATTCTCAGCCAGCATGGGCCTTACTGCTTGGGATGAGGGATATTTCAGATCAACACACCTGGAAAATGCTAGTTTGTAGAAGACTTCCAACATGCTTTATTGTGAATACACTAGTTTGTAGAAGACTGCCTAAGATGTTGTAAAGTGTTGTAAAGATTACAGATAAGACTCTAAAGGAAAAGCCAAACCAACAAAGTATCCTGATGTGGTTGTCATTCATCTCTTGTGGCAATTTTATAACTGGAAATAAAAAAAGGGAAGCTAAATATACCATGTTGGCTGCCAAGAGTCATCAGGTTACATTGGATATAAATATAATAAATAGATAAACTGAATACAGGTAGTCCTCGACTTACAACAGTTCATTTAGTGACCGTTCAAAGTTACAACATCACTGACAAAAGTGACTTATGACCGTTTTTCACACTTACAACCGTCACATGATTTACATTCGAATGCTTGACAACTGACTCACATTTATGACAGTTGCTGTGTCCAGGAGTCATGTAATCGCCTTTTGTGACCTTCTGACAAGCAAAGTCAGTGGGGAAACCAGATTCACTTAATAACCATGTTATTAATTTAACAATTACAGTGATTCACTTAACATGTGGCAAGAAAAGTCATAAAATGGAAAATTCACTTAACAAATTTCTCACTTAACAACATAAATTTTGGGCTCAGTTTTGGTCGTAAGTTGAAGACTACCTGTACTATTTTTTAAAATTTGCAGGAACAGTGTTGATAGTCATTTGCCTAATGATTTTTAAAAATTCATCTGCATGTCTCTAATTAATATTCTGGGCAGACTAGAGTTAACAGTCAACAGCTTTTTTTTTTTACCAGACTGCTCCACCAACATAGTTCCTGTCTAGCAGACATTCAAGCCACAAACTTTGTTATACTGTGTAGAATATTCATGCTTTGCAAAATGGAATGACCACGTTATTTTGCTAGTCTTCTATTTGCTTTTGTTTACGAATATGCATACACATATACAGGAAAAAAGATTATTATTGATGATGTTTGCTCTACCATGTGGATATATGTACTCAGATATCTCTGCTAAAGCAGTGTTCTTGTTTTCTGCTTCACTGGGCCTGTGGGAGAGATAGTATGTTCTAGTCTAGTGGATGAGGGTTAGGTCCTAGAAGTCAGAAGCATTTTGCTAACTTGAGGTATAACCTGAGGCAAGTTAGTAGTACAAGATTAATTCTTTACTTCTTCATTTCAGACCTATTTTTCAAGATAGAGACTAATTCTGTTACACAGTATGCATATTTCAATACAAAATATGTATATTTTATAGAGCTAGTTGAGTGTGGAAGTTAAGGAATTGGCCTAAAAATCAATAGACTGTTTTAGTCTTGGTTTAGGCATGAAAAACCAGCTGGGTGACATTGGGCCAGTCACTGTCTCTTAGCCCAACTCACCTCACGGGGTTGTTGTTGTGAGGAAAATAGGAGGAGGAAAGATAAAATAGCATTATTTAGGTTCCCCCTTCCCCCTCTAGTTCCCCCTGTGTAAATTGTTAAATATTAGAAAAAGTTATTTGTTGTTAACTCTTATTGATTACCATAATATATATTAGTGTTCCACTATATACAGGACATTGTGGGAGGTGCATGGTAGATTATTATTTATTTTATTCATTTAAAGTTTAAAATAAACACTGAGTGTAATAGAATACTAAAATTGTACTTGTATTAATAGTCTGGTAAAAGAGATATATCTTTTCAGATTTTCCTGGACACTGAGAATGGAAGCTAAAGGCAACTCCAGAGGTGATATATTCAATAGTTGGAAGCAATGCAGGAGAATGCCTTCTCTTACAGGCAGAAAGATGAATATAACAACCAAGACATCTTAAGGAGGGATTTCCTGCCCATCTTAATTGTTTAACAGTTGGCCTTCAAAGTCAACAGTAACATCTTAAATTGTCTCCATAAGTAAATAAGTAACCACTATAGATCTTTCTTTACAGACAACATGCCATGCCTGTGCCAGTTAGCAGCCTTGTTGCTGTATTTTGCACTAACTACAACTTTTGGACATTTTTCATGGATAGCTCCATGGAGAGCATTTTGCAATAATCAAGATGTAACAAAATCAAGGATAATCATCAGTTGAAAAACGATGTAACTAGTCTACCAATAATAGTGCAAATTAATTGTGCATAATTAATTAGCTGTGAATTCAGTGATAATTGAGGATAAAAAACGCATTCCAATAATAAGAATCTACTCTGTCAGAGAGGGTGTCCTATCAAAAACTAGTTGAACCTTGGTCCTTATGTCCAATTTCCTATTTAGTTAACAATCTCCCCAGAATTAGTGTGTTTACTTCGTATTAATTTAATTTTAGGTAATTTTCTATTACCTATTCTATTATCAGACAATGTTTAAGGCTAGTGATTACCGTACTTTCTTAGAACTAGATAGTAAGAAACAATAGAGATGGATGTCATCAGCTGTCCCAGTTTATGTAGAAACATCATGCAAAGTAAGATAGAAACTTCTGGTACCTTGTTGATCAATGGTCTAGTTGTTGATGTAGAAGAAGAGCAGGCTGAGCCTGAGGGATGGGTCAAACACATCATCAGTTTTGAGTCTCTTTGCGCCCATAAGAGATCTAAGTCCAGCCTACCTTGAATTCCGTTGGCTCTTATCTACCTCCAATTTGCTTTTACAGTAGACAGTAGATTCTTGTGGAGAACTTAAGCTTGCAATAAACCTATGTATTCATTTGAACTGCCTCGACTCTTGATTTTGTGTTCTGAAAGGGTGTTGGGCAATTCCTATTGTGGCTAATGGCTTTTGTCCTGTGTTGGATCTTGGGTGAGGGGCTGCTTCTAATCCTATTACTCTGCTTCAAACTTTGCTGCAAGCAGTTTCGAAATATCCTGTCTTGAATGAATTTCTGCCTGTAGTATTTGCTTTGCTTATGAATAGAGCTATCTAGATAGTTGTCTTCCTCTTTCAATAAGCTCTTTATCTCTTAAGTGCTGGCATCTGCTGTGGGCTATTAAGAAAGACTTGGGGGCTGCTTCCTGCCTCTAAAAACATGTTTCTCCATTTCTCCTTTAGGGAAATATAATATTCTGCCCTTTTTAATATTTCCTAGAATATTTCATTCTTCTGAGGTGGGGTGGGGGGCTTCCCTCACCAGCATCATCTAAATTTGCATGTGGATAAAAACACTGTTTCTCAATTACATGTTTTCTTCTTCCTTTGAATGATATTAGGCTTAGTAATATAAGATGAGTCTTGTTAGAAGAGAATATTTGTAGTTCAGAGTTGAACTGTAGGATCCTTGATGTTCTCTGAGCTTGGTTGTTTTCTTGTACGTTTCATTACCAAACTAGATAATATCATTAGTGCTAGAAGGGAGTGAGATTTTGCTCTCATTTTATATATGGTAGTTTGCGCTGTAAGTGTTGATGGAAATGTTCTTGGTTACCACAATTCAGTTTTAAACGGTTAGACAGGTAGTCCTTAACTTACAACCATTCATTTAGAGACTGTTCGAAGTTATAACAGCACTGAAAAAAATAACTTATGACCATTTTTCACACTTAACAACCATTGCATCTTACCCATGGTCATGTGATCAAAATTCAGATGCTTGGCAATTGGTTCATATTTATGAAAATTGCAGTGTCCCAGGGTCATTTGATCACCTTTTACAACCTTCTGATGAGCAAAGTCAATATGGAAGCCAGATTCACTTAGTAATTCACAGTAACTTAACAACTGTAATAGTTCACTTAACAACTGTGTCAAGAAAAGTGATAAAATGAGGCAAAACTCACTTAACAAATGTCTTGCTTAGCAACAGAGATTCTGGCCTCAGTTGTGATCATAAGTGAAAGACTATCTATATTTATTTAGGTGAGCATTTCTGATGCCATATGTCCAAATCCATATGCTCATAGCAAGAATATAATTAAATTTCCAGATAAATGTTTAACAGCTAAATGTTCATTAAAATTATCTTAATAAAACTCCTTTTCCTGTTGAGTACAAGAAATGATGGAAGCAACTTTGCTTAATGCAAAATAGCAGTCCGTTTTCCTGAATTTTTAAAACTCTGTCCAACATTTGCCTGAACTGGACACATTCTTTTGAATTGCTCCTTCAAACCAACTGCACACATCCTTACACACATCCTTTGAACTGGATAGACTGAAAGCATTCCTCCATATGCACTATTCACACCGTTCTTGGATGTACCTCCAAGGATGCACATCCTTTAGAGATGTGTACCTCCCTAAAGTGATGGCTTTTTTTCAGAGATTTGCTGGTGGTTTTGAGGCTTACTACTAGTAATTAGTAAGTAAAGCAAAGCTGGGCTCCTCTGGTTCTTAGAAGCTGCATACTACAGTTTCCAAGTTATGAAAAGTTGCAAAAATATTTGCATAAGAAGTTCATTATTAGCAGCAAAAGAAATGCCATGTTCATATCAGAATTGCTTCTCCCCATAACAAATGCTTTGCTTGCCTGCCTTTCTGATGGCCAGACTTTGACTATGCATGAAAAAGTATTACCAATGTGTTTTCTTTTTCTTTTGTATACAGTGTAGCACGAAATGATTTTTGTTACACCAGGAACTATAGCAGGTCAGGACACAGTACAATGTCTGAATCCTGTAATTTGTACCAGAAAGCAGACAGATTCATGTGTGGTGATTCCTGCAGCATTACTAACCAGAAGAAGTGAAGATGATCAGAGGTTAGCTTCACACGGTTTGTCAGGATATGAGAAAGGAAAATGAAGGAAAACTGGGTCATGTATAAGTTATTTAACCCTAGTTAAACAGGATGAGTACCCTGTGTGCATTCTTTCCTATATGAGATGTTTTTGATATAACTATTAGCTGTATTTTCTGTGTCTAAATATGTTGTTAAAAATGTATTAATTTGAAGAAGTAAAATATGGAATAAATTTGGTTCCAAGAACCAAATTTCATAACTATTTTCTGAGAGAATGTGTTATCTTTGTCCTGTATTTTGATATCTAGTTACATTTTTCAAAAAGGATAGATGTGTCAGGATGGGACAGCATATTTTTTTAAATGATGATAGAATTAATATGTGGTGTGGGTGTATGTACACAAGTAATAGGTATGCAATTTCCATTGAGTACTTATTTCTGACAGTTAATAAAAACAAAAAATTAAATTTTCAATAGTGTGACTGGAGCAAATCAGGATCGGGAAGATAGCACAAATGAAATCAGTGTCCATTCCTAAGGATAATTAATCTGAGTTCAAACTGCATAGTCTTACTATGAATATTTAAGAGTGGTAAGATAAGTTAAACCGTTCCTAACCACCTGATAATTCTTTCTTACGATTGTTCTTCCCTATCTTTACTAGTAAAGATAAACAGAAGATTTGTTTTGCAACGAATAGTTCTACTCTACACTAAGAGAATATAGTTCCTTGAATATTTTGTCCCTGGCCAATACAATTTTGCTGCTGTTAAAGCTTTTAAAAGGCTAGTTGCATCATAGATTCAGTGTTTAAGCAAATGCTACTTGATTTTATATATTTCATATAGCCCTTAGCAACAGGTAGTAGCAACATTCCCCTCTAAGGACACATCTACGCAAGGGACTAATACAGAAAAAGTTGTTCATATTTTCTTCAGCATTTGCTAATGTGTAGAAGAGTGTTCCAGATGTTAGAATGCATGTTTAATAATGCATTTCAGGAAATACAGTATGTTAGCCTT
The DNA here is from genome assembly GCA_003457575.1 of Thermophis baileyi. Taxonomy (NCBI): domain Eukaryota; kingdom Metazoa; phylum Chordata; class Lepidosauria; order Squamata; family Dipsadidae; genus Thermophis; species Thermophis baileyi. The sequence continues at coordinate 695,731 of QLTV01000598.1, read as the reverse complement.
TTAAGGTACATTATTTCCTTATATAATTGTATTAAAGTTTTCCATTTCTTGAACTAAATAATAAGAAAAATAATAATAATAGGGATTCATATATCATTTTTCTAGTGGACCTGTTTAGTTTACAACCAGTGAAAATGCAGATAGATATTAAGAAAACAAGACACTAAAATGAAACAGTGATTGAAAACAAAATCCAAAATCCAACCTACTCTCCTTCTTCAGATCTTGCAGAAGGGAAACGAAGCACAATAATATCAGTTCCAGCCAGTTTCACAAGTGAAATAATGAGATTTCACAGATTTAAATATTCTGAGCTAATAATTTTCCTTCAAGCCATAATGATGGGCAAATGAAAACATTCAGAGAACTGGCCATCAATAGCAAGATTTTTCTAATTAATATGTAGTAATTAAAACCGCTATCCAATACAAATATGGAAGTGTTAGGTCCAATGGGAGGAATTGTAGGAAGCCCTTTTCCTAATTCTGCATGTTTTTAGCAGTTGTTATAGAAAATAATATTGCTTATGTCATAGATTTTTTTATATACTACTAAAACACTCATCTGTGTAACATTTAGCTGGATGAAACAGTGCATCACAGGGCAAAAAATTTTGAGCCAAGGAACCCCAAATGGAATTTGTTCAAAATCTGGACCCACGACTCCCACGGGATTGAAATTTGGCGAATTTCTTATCGCTTCACTGCTACTGTGCTGCTGAGTGAGTGCCTAGAGCATAGATCTTCAAACTTGGCAACTTTAAGACTTGTGGACTTCAACTCCCAGAATTCTCCAGCCAGCTATGCTGGCTGGAGAATTTTGGGAGTTGAAGTCCACAAGTCTTAAAGTTGCCAAGTTTGGGGACTCCTGGCCTAGAGGTTCAGTAGAACAGTCTTGCACTAGCCTGGGAAGACCAGTCTCTCCTTCAGCCATTGGAAGTGAGGTAGATTAATCCTACATTAGTCCTCTGGAGGCCGGGTAGACTGGTCCCGCCATTGGCTTCCAGAGGGCGATCAGCTGGCAGGAAGTCAGAAGTCACTCAGGCAAGAAGTCAGAAGTCACTCAGAAGTCACTCCTGGTCCCACTGCCCTTGATCATTTTGTTTCTCTGTTCAGGTGAGGAAAATGTGTCTGAAATGATGACCCAACCTGTCAAAGGGTGTTTAGTTTTTAGTAAAATTCATGTTCCATCCATCTCCAGCCTTTCTTTGCCTTGCTCAAGCTCTGATAGACACTGATAACAACTGTTGTAATTTTGTAGTGGATCAGTTCTATGGAGTCATCCAGGTCATGGTTGTCCCAAAGGTGCTTTTCTGGTTTTTCTTTGAAGACGTTTTGCTTCTCATCCAAGAAGCTTCTTTGAAGCGAAATGTCTTCAAAGAAAAACCAGAAAGTCCAGTTGCCTCTTGAAAAAGCACCTTTGGGACATTGTAGTGGATCAGTTCTATCCGAAATCCTTTGACAAAAGCCCAGTTATCAGTCTACATGCAACCTTAACAATTTTTTTGCTTGATGCCACTCATCATTGATGAGTAGCAAGATTCATCCCAGAACCTATAGCAGTGCTATGGCTGTGTTTTAGGGAACTTTGTCAGCTTGTATTCTCATGCACTTGCATCTTCAAAATGTTTTTGCTTCTAGTGATGGAACTGCACATTAGGTGGATCACAGGTTTTCCAAGGCGTAGTAGGCAATATCTTTGACATATTTTATGGCATTCATGAAATTTCGTCACAGTAAAAAAGAAAAAGAAAGAAAGAAAAAGTACCCTGAAAAGATTATTCTACTATAGTTGCCATCTCTGTCTTATAATCACAACAATCCTGTGAGGTAGACTACTAATCCTCTGCAGCACATATATTTGAGAATGCTGAACTAAAAACTTAAATTGATGCATGAAATGTACTAAATCCAGATCACAACTTAATTGTATCTATGAGACCAGATTGTCACAACCGCAACCAATCAACAAATTGATATCTTATTAATATCAAATCAGACCAATTTGGTGAATATTTGATCCGCATTCTCCATTTGAAATACCTATTTTTTAAACAAGTGTTCAGGTTTTTGTGATCTGAGGGTCACATTAAGCTTTAAGTAAAATGCCAGCATGCAAAAACGAGTATGTCCCAAGTGGACTGGGGCGGGGGGGGGAAAACTATTTTTAAATTAACTCTAAATCTCACTGAAATTACATTAATGAATGAAATACAATCAATATATATGTACTCAATATATATATATATATAATAGTTTTCCTTAATTTGTCATATTATTAATTTTGGAGCAACTTGTGGAAGATATCTAGGGAGCCACATATAGCCCCAAGACTTCAGATTGTTTATAGTTGTTTTGAAAAACATAGCCTGAAAACATGACTATCCTGAATCAACAGGCTCTGCAAATGTAGGAGTTACAGCAGTTGAATAGGCAAACTGAAATTTATGTAGGCATCTGTCTGTCTGTTTGTCTTTGTCTGTCTGTCTGTTTTTACTGTCATGGGGGATTCAATATGCTGTTAATTTATGTAGTTCTTAATCAACTAGGTATATATCTTTGAGTTCTACGTAGTTCTGGTATTACAAAGCTAGATGCAACAAGAAGGCTGGGAACATATATCTGTACAGCATAAAAAAGTAAAATGCTCATTTCTGTTATAATGCTGGATGAAATACTTTATGCAGGAGCAGGCACAGCTATGTGTATCCTTATGCTAATAGAAATAGAAATGTCCCTGCCTCATGCTTTGCATTCTCTTCCTGGCTTTAACTTACTTTCTCTGTCATTCTTGGAAATAATTAATTAAGCTTCTTACTGAAGATTTCTTGTTTATTTCAGTGTTCCACCTGCATATTTGCCTACACATTGAGTTACACACCATACCATCAAGCTGTCTCAAGGCATGGAAATATTTTTATAATCCCTGACAGCCATGATAAACATTGCTCCTTAGGAATAAACAAACAAGATGCACACCTTGTTATTAACTGCATTTTATAACAGACAGACCTTTGTCACTCATCTGCAGGAGATTTTTTCAGCAGTTCATTTGCTAGCAATTTGAAGTATTATTGATGTAGATTAAGTGGACGTAAAATTTCATGTGATTCTTGCTGAATGATATATTGAGTGATTATCAAGGAAGCTCTATGTGTGTGTTGCAAATCTGTTTCTTCAAAGGAAAATTTATTCAGATGCATTGCCTACGGTCAGTCACATTTTGAAGGAAAAGATCTGCCAAATATTTCCCCAGGATTTGTGTTCTTTGTCCTGGTGCATTTTAATGAGAAAGGAGAAACTGGTGGTTATTTCAGAAATGGAATATATTGATACTCAGTGCTTACTCTGACATTAAATGCAATTAAGTGACATTAAATGCAGTGAGCAGAAGGAAGATTTTGAAAGCCCTGACTTTTGGAGATTATGATGCTTTCGAAAATCCTGAATGGAATTTAAATGTGCTTATGCATGAATGTAAAATTGAGCACAAACCCTGGAACTGCAATCCTGAAATATGCAGTTATCTGTCCTTAAGAGAAGAAGGCAAGACTAAAGCTATGACACTTCAGTCAGTTGCTCTTACTGGAGGCTGCATAAAGGAGGGAGAACTTTTGGGGGCTTCCTTTGTCCTTTCTGTGGGAGTTTTATAAATATGACCATTTTTAGTGGTCTTTAAAGAAAAATGCACATATTGGAAATAGCAGAATACCACATCTTATAGATATAGGCTGTGCATTTTTATTGTACAACTGTTATTTGATTAAAATAATATTAAATATGATTGTTGTATCTAATAAATACATTTAACACTAACAAAAATGGGCAATGCTTCTATGTAATTTATATAGATATTACTCATTTAATGGAGAAGCATTTTACAGGCACATTTTTGCTATTTCTTTTTGCTGATGATATTCGTTTTATGTTAAACTCCATTATTCCTGTTCGGGAGAAAAAGTATTAGAGATCTAATAGGTCTAGTATGTTTTAAGTTCCTCTTTCATGTAAGAGATAAATTTACTAAGAAAAGTCCTTGAAGACCAGGTTCAAAGTTGCAAACCAGATCAACCACAGTATCTTTTTGGTGTAGTCTAATTCTGTACATAGCTGCTCAGAAGAAATCTCCACTGTTTAATCAATTATCCCTGGTTAATGTACATTGAATTTCAGGCTTATAGACATTTCTAAATAAATAAATATTCTCAGAAACACTTTTGCACCATCTTGCAAATGTTTTACATAGTCAATTTTGCTCAACACCATGCCTTCATACTTTTTGGCTATGATTCCTATCAAATGTATAATGAAGAGATGTATAATACAAGACCTTACGACTGCCTGCAGTCCAAGAAGGAGGTGGCCACCCGAAATTTTCATTTGTTTTTAACCATATTGTAATAGTTTATATGGCAAAAGGGGTAAGTTATTAAATTCATAACAACAATTATATTAAATATTAGATAATAGTCATATACACTATGTTTACTTCTGATTATATTTAAAATAAAAGAAATGGGATTACTCTTAACCTGCAACTTGTGGAATGGTATATAACAGCTAAGGATAGCTTTTGGTCATTATATAAATTATACCAGTTCCACAAAGCAGTGATGAATACAGAAAAAGTGGTGCATTGTGCCATACAGTTGTCCTTTCTTTGCAAGTAGTGGAAAAGAGCACACACTAAAGGTTGGGCAGACCACTGACTCTAGTGTCACATTGTTTTGTGTCCTAGTGACATAGTTTTCAGTTCATCTCTGGTCAATTTTTTGAATCCATCTCAAATATAGAATTGGAAATTGTTACAGAATCTGATGGAAAGCAAAGTGCATAGATGATGTTTATTTCCCTTCTCTCATTCTTACAAAAATAGCTCAGGATCACCAGTGAGCTAGATGATTGAATAAGAATTTGACCCTGCGGCTTCTGAGTTCTAGTACACTAAATGAGCTTCTATATCATCATTGCAGTCATATGACATAAATAGCAGTGGCAAAGTCTCGTAAATTTACAGCTATGGCAAGATCGTATTTGGATGCCTGAAATTCCATCTGTTGCAGAGTGCAATCATTATTACTGTGTAACCTAGGTGCAGCTAGGTGCTCTGGAAAATAGACAGCTTTCACTTTTCTTAAAATATTCGAAAGGCATCCATTAAAAAAATGCAGCAGACTTCTTGTATTTTGCACCAAGGGAAGAACTAGAACAAAGATTGTAGAAAAGCACACTTCAGCTATACGTTTCCAAATATTAAGTTCTGTTCTGAATGAAGTGATAGCATTGGAAGGTGGAAGGTTGTCTAGTCAAACAAGGGCAAGCTGCCATCTGTCAGAAATGCAGTGAATGCATCTTGCATAGTACACTTTATCTTGAGCTAGAGGTGAAATATATGACCTCTATGGTCTACAATTCTGCAATCAGTAAAACACTACGAAGATAATTAAAAAGATTTAAAAACATAGTTGTATAATTCTAGTAAAGTGTGAAAGCTGTAGCCATGAGGAATGACTAAACCATATTATACCCAATTAATGTTATTCATTTAAAACAGTTGATTTTAAGTACCGGTAGATAAAAATATTATATTTGGAAATATTTAGTATTGGTTCAGTTCTATGGTGAACTAATTTATGGAATCTGCCCAATTTTCTTTTAGTCCATTGTTGAAGTATTTTGGTCTAGGATACAAAATACATATCTCATCCTTTAGGCCAGGCCTATCAAACTGGCAGCCTGCGGGCCGAATATGTTCCATGCAGGCCACGCCCACCCCAGCTCTGCAAAGGCAAAAAACATTGCGATATGTCACGATATGACTTGCAATTCTAGTGGGTTTGACACCCCTGCTTTAGGATCTGTGTGCCAAAGTAAAATGAATTCTCTTCAAAGCATGACTTGGTAATACATAGAATACTGGATTAATTTTGTGTAATTTCTTATAATATCACCTTTTCACATTCACAAGAATTGAAATTTTGGTTCCGCTAAAGTGAATGGCAGATATTACAACTTTCAGGGAATGTACTTTCATAAATGGCATTATTGGGGCAGTAATTTCTCCTATGAAAAAGAGATTAGAGTTTGGAGACTAAGAAGAACATAGTGGAAGAAAATGTTCAGAACAAATATCCCATGTGAAAGCAAAATGAAAGAGCAAACATTCAAAGAATGTATATTTTTATTTTTTTAATCATCCTGGTATTTCTGCTGGACTCTAGGAAGTCATATTTGAGGATATAAATGAGATCACTTGGCTTAATTAGTTCTAAGCTTAATTAGTAGCAATTATCCCAACATGGGAGTAATACTGAAGTAGGAAGTACTGAGTCCTTGAACAGATAGATCTCTAATTGGTGTTACAATATTGTAATTAAAGCCAGTTTATACTCCTCTGCCTCGGCAAGTGATTTGTTTTATGTCTGATTAAACAGGGAGTCCAGCAGCCTCAAGGAGATCATTGAACACTGATTCAGAAAATAGTTTTCTCTCTAAGGTTATTAGGTGTGAGTGGTTGGGGGTATTAGATGTATATAAAAATTGTACAATGCCATTTTTAATTTTAATTTTAAGCCAGTTTAGTGGCTAGAAACCAGGAGACTATGAATTCTAGTCCTCTGTTAGGCATGAAAGCTGACTGGGTGACTTTGAACCAGTCATTCTTACTAAGCCAACTCAACTTACAGGGTTGTTGTTATGAGGAACATAGGAGGAGAAAGGAGTATTAAGTATATCCACCATTTTGAATTATTTATACATAATAAAGGTGAAATATAAATATAAAATATGTATGAGTATTCCACATAGTCCATTTTAAATCCACAAAACTTTAGGATATCCATGATTGTCTTCACTTCTACCAGTTTGTAGATTTTGAAAATATTACAGCGAGTTGTTTATTTTTTTAATGTATTGTTTGGTGATGGATTATGTTATTTTGTAAGCTGCTTAAGAACAGAAGCAGTAAACTGAAGCAGTGTAGAAATAAATGTCTGAGTAGATGAAGTTCTGAGAACAAAGAGTGAAAATCATTGTTCCAGCTGCAGGTTTCTTCCTTCCCTTGCCTATTCCTTAGGAAAGGAAAGCAAGACAAGAACAACAAAAAGTCAGTACACTGGGCTTCAGCATTTACAGTATCTCCTGCTGAAGAGAAGCATGATGAAACAGTTGTCAATTTCACCCTTGCTTTGTTTGGCTCTTCTTTTAAATGGGAAATAAGGCTAACAATAACATTTTCTACTCAGTATTTTTTCTTTACTTCCTTGCTTATTCTGACCCCTCCTTCTTCAAGAGTTCTTTTTAAACAGCTTTGTAAATGAAGTAGAATTCCCATGTTTCTATTAACAATCATTCAGAACAAATGACTTATATTACATCAGTATAAAGATCATTATAGAGGCCTGTGAATGCACATTTTTACTCTTCATATCTTGTATAACACAGAGAACAAGGACAGTAATACAACTCATGTAACATTAGGTTTCATTCTTGCTCTGCCCATGTAGCTGAAGTTGGAGTACAGTTCAGAGGTGGGTTCCTCCCGGTTCGGACTGGTTCTATAGAACCAGTAGTAACTCGGCGGCCTGGGTCGCTAGAACCGGCAGCGACCCAGGCCTGCCACACCCCCAAACCGGTTCACACCGCCTACAGCACCGCCATCTTGTTTTTTGCTTGTGCACATGCGCAGAAGCTTTTTTTAAGCACTGCGCATGTGCGAAGCGTGCATATGCGTCGCGTCACTGAGCGAACCGGCAGCGAAGAAAAGCAGAACCCACCCCTGGTACAGTTAGCATTATCTTGTTTTGGTAGGAATTCTGCCAGGATTCATTTGGGAAGTCTCTTGTCCAGGCAGCCTTCATATCATAGAAAAAGGGGGGGGGATTAGGTCTCTGTTAGATCGGAGGAACAGGGCCAGGGGGCCACCCCCTGCGTGCCCAGTCTAGGACCTGGGACAAGATCTGGTCAGTGCTTGTAAGGGAAGCTATTTGACTGGCAGAGATTGGGCTCTGCAGTTCCTCAACAAGAAGGACAGAGGAAGCAGGAGCTGGATCTACAATGGTGTTAGGTAATGGGCAGCGGCTGAGGGAGTCAGCGTGCCCTAATAGCTTGCTAGGCCTATATTGAAGTTGGTAATTGTATACAGCTAAGAACTCAGACCATCATGCCATGTGGGGAGACATCATTTGAGGGCTCTGTCGATCCCCTGCAAGCAAGCCCAGGAGAGGCTTATGGTCGGTTACTAAATAAAAATGGCGACCATAGAGGTAATCGTGGAAACGACGTACTCCAGCCATGCAAGCAAGGGCCTCCTTATCAATTTGGCCATAATTGCGTTCGGTCCAGAGGGTTCTGGAGTAATAGGCTATGGGAGATCGATTGGGCAGGATGTGGCTCAGTACTGGCCCGATCCCATATGGGGAAGCGTCGCACGCCAGAAGGAGAGGCAAGTGGTCACTATATTGGACAAGGACAGTCTGAGAGGTTAGCAGGTCCTTAACAGATTGGAAAGCTCTGGCTTCGGCTGGGCCCCAGTGCCAAACTGCCTTAGAGTCCAGTAGCCTGTGTAAAGGCTTTAGCCAGTCAGGCTTCAACAAGCAGCCGGCTTGGCTATTTTGGCGTCGTCGTAAGTCCAAGGACTTAACAGTCTCTATTTCCTTTCTACATGCCATTCATTACATCCCTGTTAACACTACTCCCCCACTTTTAAAGGTTCTTGGTGGGGGGAAAACAGGAGGAGGCAGCTTTGTTGGATATGTTCTTCCCCTTGAGTTATTTGTAAAAATAATAAAGGCAGGATATAAATAAAAATGTCAAAACAAGCTCAGTCTCTGCAAGACTGAGTTGTTGATTGTAGATAATTGAATTGCCTAAATTCCTGGTCTGAGCTTTGGATGTTACACTCACCACTAAGCATGCAGATCTGCAACTTGGAAGGTCCTGGATTCACAGTTCCTGCTCAAGTAGTTGATTGGAAGGTGTAGTCAGGGCACCAAGCTTTGCTTTTTGGACTCAGGCTTATCCTCATTTCATAGTTAGACTGTGTTTTATATAGGACTTTTTATGGGGCTACCTACAACTTAGAAGCTTTATGTGGTTCAAAAAGCAGTGGGCTAGCTTTTAATAGGGAGAAATGAGTTCAGTAGTTTTATTGCTGTCTTGCAATGCTTGCATTGAATGTTTCTAGGCCCAGTTCAACCTATAAAGGCCAAAATGGTTCAACACTCCTGTAATGGATTGTCATTCTCAACCAGAATTATAAAATCCTGTGTATATTATCCAAAAGGGGGCTGCTAAAGGTAGTCAGCTCCCATAAAGGTGTGGAGCTCCAAAATCCAGATTCGTGACAATTTACATTGCCCCTTGTGGGAGGGAAACCTTTTACCTCACTTGCTTTTCACAAAGTGATAATAAACATATTGTTTCTATGAGCTTTCAATGCATATTGGGGACTTTGGGTATTCTGATAATTGGCTATTTTACCTTTGCTGACTTGTGGTTGTTTTAATTTTTGTTATACCTAAAACTTCCTTGACTCATAGAAAGTGAGGCAACATAAAAGGGTGACTCATGTTCAGTTTCCGATTAATTACAATTCCTAGAGCCATTTTATACATACAATTACCAACCCATATGTTTCCTATCCTATAGCAATGCATTTGATTAGTATTTTCTCACTAAATAACTTTTCATTTGTCTGTATTGAATCACATTATATTGTCTTCAGCCCACTTCCTAACATATTAAGTTTTGTTTTCTAACTTTTGAATCCTCCTTAAATATCAAGTTTTCTAGCACCAATTTTATTCTTTTTTGACTTTGTACAATAAGTTGTCTCTATTAGTTAGAATGAAATTCTTAATTGATTTACTTTTGCTTTATTCTACTAATGAAGACACTTGTCAGCAAGCAGGGTAGAAGAATTATGCTCTGGAAAGTTTTTTTAAATTCATTTGCTAACAAATATGCTTAGAATTCAAGGCCCATACCACTGGTCCTTCATCTTCCTTTCAAAGAACTACAATTGGTTTCTAGAAAACAGCATCCACATCTTCTACATCACTGGATGGCCAGTAACAGAAACCAACAATGACACCACCTTTATTTTTTCTTCCATTTATTTGAACTCAACTCCTCTCCTCCGTAATGATATACCAAGGGTTTTGTTCATCGCATGAACATAAGATGATGTTTCTCAGGTTGGAAGCCTGCATACCAAATACCTTGACATACTGAGTTGTACAGTCTCCGTTTGGAGGACCTATCAGTTCTAATTACTTTATTAATAAGTAAAAATAAACAAATAAAGTAATTAAAACTGATAGGTTTCTAATTTATATGGTTGCCTATCTAGAGAGAATTTCCCAATCCATCTCTGTTTCTTTAGTTCTGTTACACATGTTCCCAGTTTATAGTCATTTACTCATACACACCCAGTCCTGGAAAATAGCCACAGTCAAATCACTTTCAACTGAATACTGAGGCACAACCCACAACTGGTTCTTTAGAATACATGGAGACTCAGTGAATTCAAAATAACAGCAAAACTTTACTATTTTTTTTAGGATTAGAATTTTTTATTTCCTTTTTTAAAAAAAAATAATACAGTTCCTAATGTTCGTGTTTGCTGGGGGAAGTGGGATACCACCACCAGAAGAGGTCTTAAGATTTTGGAAGCAGGAATGATCCCGAGGGGAGAGGGAGCACTTGTTGACGGGTTGTATTGTGTTTATAATTTATATGGTGTATTTAATTTATATTATATAAATTTATAATTTATATTGAAGCAAATAATTGATATATATTAAGGTTCATGTATGTGTTAAATGAAAAATAATAAATATTATTTAAAAAAAAGAAAGCAAAACTTTACTGATTACAACATACTTTGCACTTTTATGCACAGACACAGCTCATCCATACTTACCCACATCCTTTTCAATTAGGCTGGCAGGCATTAGCGAGACGGATGGAAGTCTCCAAGTCTGAATCCAAAGATGACTCAAAGAGTGGATGGCCTTGAAGACCCCTTTTATCCCCCAAAGTCCTTGCTTTGTTGATTCACAAGACTGATTGCTACTATTGCCTTGTTGATTTACAAGTCTGGTAGCTGTTGATGGGACTTGGGGAAAGGTTTCCCTTGTGCTGAGGCCCAACTTCTTTTGTCTAGTTCAGGTGACATTTTTCCTTTGTTTCCTTAATGATTAGGTTCCTTCTTAACTACTACTTCTAAGGGAGCGTTTCTCCACCCTGCTTACATGCTCGTTTCATCTTTCGGTATGGCAGCTTAGGCCTAGACCAATACACTTCTTATATTATATTATATCTTATTATATCTTATATATATATATATATACAGTTGCAAGAAAAAGTATGTGAACCCCTTGGGATTACATGGAGTTTTGCATGAATCGGTCATAAAATGTGCTCTGAACGTCATCTAAGTCACAACAATAGAAAAACACAGTCTGCTTAAAATAATACTACACAAACATTAGATGTTGCCATGGTTTAATTGAACATAACATGTAAACATTCACAGTGCAGGGAGGAAAAAGTATGTGAGCCCCTAGCCTAATGACCTCTCCAAGAGCTAATTGGAGCCAGGAGTGAGCCAACCTTGACTCCAATCAGTGTGATGATATTGGATGTGTTGCTGACAGCTGTCCTGCCCTTTAAAAACACACACCTGGTTTGGGTTTACTGGTTTCAAGAAGCACTGTCTG
>QLTV01000598.1:661325-681979 GCA_003457575.1 Thermophis baileyi | reverse complement strand
CCCGGACACCACCATTTGGGATCTTTTACCCTCTGCGCATGCGCAGAACGCTTTGCGCATTCACAAAGGGTAAAAGAACCCAAATGGTGGCGTCCGGGCGGGTGGGCAAAGTCTCCCACTTCTGGCGCTATTGGCTGTCCGGCGACCCGCAGGCAGAGCTGACCCGGGAGCATTTCACCCCTGCAGTGACGGTGGTACCAAGATGGCGGGCTAATGTGCGCGGCGACCCCTGTGAAATGGTCGTTCGACCCCCAAAGGGGTCGCGACCCACAGGTTGAGAACTGCTGCCATAAGGGATCTCACCCAGCATCCCAGTAACAGTAAGGAGAGAAATTCAGACCGTCACAGAGACAAGGAATCCAGTGACTATCCCCAAGGCATGTGATAGTGATGCTTAACTTGCTGTTCAGGGGACCAGAAACCGCAATCTGTGGATCACATATGTTATCAAGTAAAGTATATTATCTCTCAGGTACATAGATCCAAGATATAATGGAAAGACTGACTCAGATAATCAAACCAACTGATCATTATCCCTTTCTTTTGCTTTATGCTATTACAAATGGCACTACTGGAAAGTGCTTGGGAAGTATATACAAAGACTAATTGAAACTAGGCAGGAAAGCAAAAGTGTTTGCAGCATAAGTGGTGTTTTCACCCATACTTTCAATTGGTGGTCATGGCCTGAGGAAGGAGCGGAGGATTCTGGAAACATACTTCTGGCTCAAGAGATTATGTAATCAACAACATTTTGGATTCCTGGACAATTGTCTTCATTATCTACAGGAAGTGCTTCTGGCAAGAGAAAGGCTCCATTTCATAAAGACTGGGATGAATGTCTTTGGAAGATACCTTGCTAAAGTCATCTGGAGACCTTAAATTAAATCTGGAGGGGAAGAGAGACCGATATTTATAATCATATCCCAAATAGGCTGAAGACTATACAACAAAGAAGAAAGTGGTAAAAAGTATTAGATAATCAAGAATATATAAAGGTAATTTTTTCCTCTGTCCAGTTGTGTCTGATTCTAGCGACTAGTGCTCATTTCCGTTCCTTAGCTGAGGGAGCCAACATATGAAGACATTTCTGTGGTCATGCGGCCAGCATGACTATATGCTTAGGTGCACAGAACACTGTTAGCTTCCCACTGAAGTGGTACCTATTTATCTACTTACATTTGCATGCTTTTGAACTGCTAGGCAGACAGGAGCGGGGCAAGTAACAGGAGCTTACCCTGTCACGCAGCGTTCAGGTTTCAAACTAAGGCTGTCAGCTTTCTAGCTGACAAGCTCAGTGTCTTTAACAGCTGAGCCACCACACCCCCTCAATAATATATGGTGTACTTTAAAGTTTCTGAATATTTTGAATTTTCAAGATTTGTGATCTGTTTCCGCTCATCATAAAACTAGATACAAAAGCGAGTTAAACAAATGAGTCAAAAATATTATTCTTGTTAATTACATTCACCAATGCAAGAGAGGCCTTTCATTTATTAAACATTACCTTGAACTTCTTTGAGACCTCTGAGACTACTACAAGCCTTAGTCTTGGTGTGATATTGGTTGGTTGACCACTTCAGGAAAGGGTGACAATGGTGTTGAATTGACTCCATTTGTATACCATCTGCCTGATAGAAAATTGGTTTTAACCTTTTCCAGCCTAGTAAGCACCAACAATTTTTTGGAATTCTTCAGAAATCTCCTTTGTTTTAGCCATGACCCACCTATCTGTGTTGTGAAGGTCAGATAATAATAGTCAATACTAGAATTCTGTTCTTTAAATAAGATAGGACCTGCCACACTCAAACCGATTATCATTCTATTGATTGAACACTCAACTCTAAATTCTACTTCACATGAACTGATAATCCTAGAGGTTCACCTACCTCTAGCTTTGGATCCTTTTTCTCAATAAATCAATGAACGAGTATAAAGTTTTGGACTCATTTAATTTGGTCTGTTTTTCTAGTTTTAGGACTTGTCTGGAGAACAGATCAAGTTTTAGGTCATATTTATGGATAAATATTGACAATTCAAGAGGGATCACAAACTCTTAAGCACCACTGTAGTAGGAGATGCATCAGGAGGACAGTACTAAAGGGCTCAAATCCTTGTGTGCCAATGAACAGAGCATGTGCAATAAATAGGCAGAACCTGAAGTCCTAGTACAGGAGAGCAAATACTGTATGATACTTTAGGTATAAATGAAACTTGGCGGAATGGACCTCATGACTGGAATACAGTACTGGTAGAATATTTTTCCCCCCAAATGAAGCAGATCTAGCAAAAGAGGAAGTGGAGTTACATTATATGTAAAGAATGACTACATCTGTATGGAAATTCATAATCTGATTAAAACATGCTGAAAGTGTCTGTGTAAATATTAAGAGAAAAAGAAATAAAAATGAGACATTGTTGTGGGTATGTAGTACATGCCAGAAGATATAGATGAAGTCTTTACATGCCAGATGGTCAAGATATTTAGGAAATATATACTGTGATAATGGGGGATTTCAACTACCCTGACATCAACTGCAAGTCAAATTTTTAGCAGGCAGGAGGTCCAACAGGTTGTTGACATGCATTGCTGACAACTTCATTATCCAAAAAGTGAAGATGGGAATCAGAGAATCAGTTATATTGGACTTAATACTCATTAACAGGGAAAAAATAGTTAAAGGTAGGGAAGGAATCTTGAGAGAGAGATAAAATCCTACTATTTATCACATTGCAAGCAGAATGAACTGAAGGTAGCTAAATGAGTGTCCTAGATTTTAAGAGAGCTGATTTCAATAAACTAAGAGGAAAAGTAGCAAGAATTCCACAGATGGAAACCTTGATGTCAGTAAAAAAAATGTCAGTATTAAAGAGAGAGAAAAAAAATCAGGAAGACTTTTGATGGAATGGGCATGGCTACTCCAGAAATACTCTGCTAAACTGTAAAACAAAAAGGACATATTTCAAAAATGGAAAGAGAAACATGTAACAAAAGCAGAATATTAGGAAATAGCCCAAATCAGCAAGGAACGGTTCAGGAAGCTTAAGGCTCAGCATGAGTCAAAGATTGCTATAAATGCCAAAACAATAACAACAACAATAACAGTTTGTTTTTTTTAGTATATCTAGAACAAGAGGAAAGACAAGGAAATGATTGGTCCACTGCAACAGAAGATCCTGATAGGCAGCAGGGAGAAAGCTGGGTTGCCTAATCTTGCATTTATCTTTTCAAAAAAATATTATCCAACTTGTCAGATGGAAAACTGTGGGGAACAGAAGCAAAATGCCCCGACTCTACCCTGAATTAAGGGATTACAGGGTTGTAAAAAGGAGTAAGGATTTGGTGACTCTGAATGAATTTAAATTTAAATTTCTTGGAACACATGGATTACATTCCAAGGTATTAAAAACATTGGAGGATGTCATCTAAGAGCCACTGGCTGAAGTATTTGAAAAATCTTGGACACAGAGGAAGTGCTAGAAGAAACAACATTGTTGTTCCAACAGTTAAAAAAAGGGAAAAATAAAAGGAAACTACAGATTAAGCAGGATGACACTAGTCCCTGGGAAAACCCTAGAAAAAAACATTCAAACAGTGAGTCTGTAAACATTTATAACTGAACTGGGTGATTACTTGAATCTGAACAACCATAATCAATGTGTGATCCTTAGCAAGTATATGTCCATCTGGTGGGAGGGTATGTAGGGTATGCTTCAGATTTCTGTCATGGGCGCAGTTCATCTTTATAAATGACTTAGATAAGGGAATAGAAAGCATGCTTATAAAACTGTGGATGTTCCAAAGCTGGCGGGGGTGGAGGGGTTTGCTAACATCCCAGAAGACAAGGTCAAAATTTGAAAGAAACGTCGTTCAACGAAGTATTGTTCAGTGGTGAAAAATGTAAGACTTAGGCAGGAAAAACCAGATGCACAGGTATAACAATAGGCATTACCTGGCTGTAGTACTTGAGAGAAGGATATGGGAGTCTTGGTAGACCACAGATTAAGCATGAACTAGGAATATGTTGCAACTTCCAAAGTAGCCAATATAGTTTTGAGCTGCATCAATAGAGATACAGTGGCAAGATCATGGGAAGTGATAGTGCTGCTACATTAGTCAGCGTATACATGGAACACCTTAGCCAATTCTGGTTGCCACCGTACAAAATGGATGATGAAGAACTGGAAAAGTGCAGAGATGAGTGACAAAGCTGCTGAGAGGCTTGAAGACTAAATCCTACAAAGAACACTTGAAGAAATTTGCTATGTTTAGCCTAAAGAAGAGACAAGATACACAATAGCAGTCTTTCAGGACATTAAGGGATGTCACCAGGAAGAGGATTTCAGTTTATTCTCCAGAGTATCCGAGGTGATGACAAGAACTAACTGTTGGAGATACAAACGGAAGGAGGAATTTCCTGAATGTGAGACCTGTTACATAATAGAACAGCCTGCCTTGTTTCATGACTGGAAATTTTTTTTAAAAAAGATTGCATAGTCATTTGTCTGGGATGTTTGAAGATTCCTACATTGAGCAGGGTTGGTTGGACTAGGAAACCTCTAAGATCTTGCAACCATATTATTTTCCAATTCTATGAAAATGTCTCCTAAGAAGAAATTCATAGCTGAGAAGGCTTAACAACTTCAGTTTGATCAGTGAACTGAAGACAGTATAATTGTTTTGTGGCTGAACCAGCCAACCACATTTTAGCTATCATACCGTGTGAATTCAACCATATGAAATATTTTGTTTGAATATGCGCGCATACATACTCTTCCATATAGTGATATATATAGTTATATACATATACTTAAGTGTTCTATTCATTCTAATTAATTCTATGAAATAGCTAACATGCTTTACTATAAAAAGATACATAATGCAATATAACAGTGAAACAATATAAGTAATATCCATTAACTTAATATAATCAAACAATAATAGAGTAATAGTAATAAGTAATATAATAATAAACATAATTGTTAAAAATAAGAGGAAAGAGTTAAAAAAAAAAGTCAGTAAAGCATTATAAAATAGCAAGCCATTTATTAAAAGCATGGTGAATCTCAACCTGGATGCAATTTCATAAATGTGACGCTACTGTTCCAACTATAGAAAATGCTTTAATTGCTAATTATACTGTGGGAGTAGCTTATAGCAATGTTGAGGACAATAACATTGCCTTGTTCTAAGCAAGTACTGGATTATGTATTATTAATACTAACGGTATCTGTACTTTTACAGTCAGCCTGTAAGGTTGCAGTTTCATGGCCACTCAGACAGAAATAAGATATTTTGAACTCAGTAGGACATATTGCTAGACAAATAGGTATATGAATGTACGATCTATTTTTTTTTAAGTACCCATAAATTATGTCTAGTTACAATCGGGTCCCTGTTAATCAGTTAATTGTTTTGTAAAAGAAGCAGGATATGAATGCCATCTAATTAATTGCTTCTCCCCCTCTTGTTTCCTCATCTATTGTGGTTCCATCAGCATTAGCTAATAATAACATGCTATCCTTTTGTGAAAAATAAATGAAATGATTATGTCTTAAACTGACAACATCTTGTTTTTTCTAAATCCCAACTTTCATATCTACAGAAACTAAATATAAATAGCTTGATATTTCTTATACATTATTAAAATACTTTTTATGCTTAATAAAATTGGTGCAATGATAAGATGACTCCAAATGGAAAATGAATTATGTTTCACTGGTATTTTGAGGACCTTTTCCCATAGCTGTTGAACTTCACACCAGATATGAACATAAATCTCTATTCTTCAGGAACTTATGCCCATATTCAGTAATTTGCTGACAGAAAGAGCTTCACAGCTTGACATGGCTTAGAGGTATTACTTTATTGGAAACAATATGTATGTATGTAGTATGTATATATGTATGTATGCAGAATATATGTCTATTGCAAGTATAAAAAAACCAAAGGTAGTCTCCCTCTTTTTCTTTCTCTCTTTCTCTTACTGTTTTTTTTTCTTTTTCTATTTTTAAGTCACAAACTTTTATCTAATTTTTAGACTAGAAACACCTGGCCTATACATGCACAATGTTTCTGTCTGGCCTGTGTATCTCTGGTTCTTGCTTTGCATCAGAGTGCCTGTACTCATATTTAAAAAGATCAAAACCTCTTAATATTATAATTTCTGATCTGGCTTATGCCAAGTAGTGGTATCCTGATTTAGGACAGTTAGGACATGTTTATTAAAGTTTTAGTTAAAACCACTAGCTTTCATGCCTACTTAATAACAACACTATTGTGATTGGCAGATTGCTTTGACAGAAGTCTACATCTACATAATGCCTTCTGTGAAAAATTGACTTGAGAAAACTGATACTAGGCAGACCTCACTCCCACTTAAGGATCAAATATTGGGTTTATTTCTGATCCTTGGGTTGGATAGAGGCTGCTTTTCTGGCCAACTTCCCATGGCTCTAGGACAACTCACCCTGACTGACTTGCCCCGGCTGTTTTGCTGCGGCCAAATCACCCCAGCCAACTCACCCCAGGACACCTTGGCACAGCTAACTTGCCACCGGACAACTTGCCGTGGGACAATTCAATGCGGAAAAACCCAAGAAAGGGGCAAGTGAATTGCAGCTGGTTTTGTCTTGCTTTCGGTTGGAACCTTCTCAAGTTAAAAGTCCTCGAGGTTGGGGTGAGCCAGAGTGTGGAGTCCCAGCGGCCAAGCCATGGAGCAAGCATGGAATGCCTGGGTAGTCCCTGCACGGATCCAGGCTGAGGGCACAGTGCCTCTGTGAGAGGAGGCCCACTACCACTGCCTGGACAGCTCGCCACGGAATAATTCAATTCAGGATAACTTAAGAGAGGGACAAGAATTCCTAATTGGTACAGTGGCATTTTCCTGGCATGCCTGCTGCGAGGGTCAGCTGTTCTGCTGACACCCAAGTACTGGTCCCATGGCCTTACCAAATGCACAGGGATGGAAGGGGAAGCCCTGGGCTCTTTGGCAGCTTCATTTTAAAAGGGGTTGTAGATTTCTCCAGGGCTATTTACTCATCCAGAAATAATTCCTAATGGGTACAGTGGCATTTTCCTAGCTGGTCAATGAAGGATTCCTGGGATTGGCTCATTTGTTCCCACTCTGCCACAAGGAACCAAATGCGGAAAAAATGGCTGACAGCAGCAGTCTTCGGGGCAAGCGTCAGCACATCTGCTTTTTCTCTTCCCCATGCTCCCCTTCTGCCCTCTTTTGGTCTCAGCTCCAAATCTGCCCTTTCCCTTTCTGTGCAAGCAAGTTAACCAGCTGAGAAAATGCCACTGGACCGATTGGGAATTCTTGTCCCTTTCTTGAGTTATCCTGCATTGAATTGTCCTGTGGCAAGTTGGCTGGGGTGAGTTAGCCAGGGCGAGTTGGCTGGGATAAGATGTCCCATTCTAACTGCTCTGCAATCTGTAGATCATCAAAGCCACATGTTATGGAATATAAGAATGACATTGGAAGACAGGGGGAGGTGGGGGGGAGAGATGTTGCCCAGGGAACTATCAGATAAAATTGAGAGGATCCGAAACTGAGTAGCAGGCAGAGAATTTTTTTTAGAAAGGATCTGCCCTAACTAATCAGGTGGTAAAAAGAAATAGTGGGAGATTTATACTTTCAGTCTTACAAGATTCTATTAATATAGTCTTTAAAAAAAAAAGAAAGTAGAATTATCTTACCTGGTTGTGTTTTCTGCCTCATCTACCTGGAAAGATTGACACTATCCAACAGCTAATGGTGGGCTAGGTAGTGGACAGTAAAGTAGTCTTTACAGGCAACTTTCCACCCAGCTGTCACAAATTTTCATTCGTGTGAAAATGTGACATAATTTTTAGCGTTCCTTTGTTGTGCATTTTTGATCATATGGCTGGGCTATTTCCTCTCCAGAAAGCCAGGATGGGCAGAAGATAGGTGGAGGAGGGCTGACCAGCACTTTGCCAAAACTCACTTTATCCTCTGTGGGTCACCACACTATGCTGCCACCAACATGGATGATGAAGGGTTGCCGATTATCTTTAATTCTTTAATTTCTATTAGTTGCTTTTGACTTAAGGGCAAACACCACCTTAAAACTGGAACAATGAAAGATGACATAAACCTATCATAGACTAAGAACAAAATCAAGGCTAGGGGGTTGCAGTGGAATAAAGAAGTTGATCTAAATAGGTTTGTGCTATCCTTAGATAAAAAATGGGTCTTGATTCTTTTCTAATCTCTCCATGACCAGCCAAGTATTGGGTATGCTTTACAACTGTAAGCAACATTAAAGGTACAATCTCTTTTGCAATTCTCCTAAAGCACTTTCCCTTCAGAAGGCATATTATAGCACTATAGTTCACACCTAGCATCTTAGATTAAAGCATACAGTACATGCCAATTATGCTGTGTAAGCAATGTTATGAAAAGCATGAAAAGAGGTAAAATTGTATGCAAAGAAAGTAAAGATATGAAGGTTATTCTTCGTAGTTTTATTGGCTTTTAATGTGTAAACCGCCCAGTTGCCTCGAGATGAGATGGGCAGCAAACAAATCTAATAAATGAAATGAAAAAAGGAAACATAATTAAAGATAACATTAACACCATTCATTTTACCTCTTCATATCTTCTAATTCTTATGTAATCATAATATGTGACAATTAGATGGGATCTTAAAAATCATTTGTCTCCCACCCAGTAGAGAGATACAATTTTACGTCTCTGGGTAAATGGCCCTGTAGCTCTATTAAATACACCAACATAAGAGAATCTACCACCCCTTGAGGCAGTATGTTCCATGTTGGATAGTTCTTAGTTTTAGGAAAATTTTCCTAATGTGAAACTTAAATGTTACTTCCTTATAACTGTAATTTAATAAGAAACCTATTGTTTCTTATCTTTCCTTCAGGAATAATTCTGAACAACTCTACCTATTCATCTACATGAAAGCCCTTTTGACATTTAAAAATAGCTATCATCTTTCTCCTAGTTTCTTCTCTTCCAAGTTAAAGATTTCTCCAACTATTCTTTGTAAAACGTTTCTTCTAGAACCCTTAAAATTTTGATTGCTTCATAACTATGTAGTACGATGGACTTGCAGGGCCGGCATAATGTGTAACATGTTCACACTGGTACAATAGGACTGGGTGTTGTTAATATGTGTTATTGGGTTAGGGATTTTCTGTCTTCAATGTGAGTTGTGTTGGGGGGGTGCACTGAGGGAGCTCAACCAATCTCATTGTACATATGTTGTGCAGTGGCAATAAAGATTTGAATTTGAGTTTGTCTTTAAATGTAGTACCTATGATGTCTTTTTATTTTGATGCTAATAAACAACAATGGCTTTCAGCAGATGTTATCACACACTAAATGTATATATCATTTCTTAATCCAATTACTATTTAGATATTTGGAAACCTCAAGCAACCTCTTGCCAACTCATGTCTTGATTGATGTATACTTATTTCATTCATTTTAAGGCATATTCTGCCTGAATTGGGTGTAGTTCAGTTTTTGTTTCATACTAACTCATATTTTAATTATGATTTATGGAATAATCAAAAATTAGTTTGAATTTTATCTGCATTTCCACTTGCTTTACTGTTTTCGGTTTCTCAAGTTTATTCCTGTTTCTTTCTTTATAGCCCGCAACTTTCTGCTATCTTTCTTTCCCTAGCTATAGTCTTTGCATTTTCATCTGCTAGCTATTTTTTCATTCCTATTCCTAGTGCTTCTTTTTCTATTCACTCCTTCTCACTTCAAAAAACACCCTGCCTGCTTACTTTTCAGGTCTCTGTTTTTTTCCTCTTCTTTCTATCCTTTTCTGTCCCCAAAGCCTATTTTATCTGGTTCTCCTGTATGCCATTAGTACATAAGCTTCTAAGTCTACCAGCAGTTTACTATAGTCTACAGTTTATTGTGGTCTTAGTCTACTGTAGGTGAAAAGGCATAAGGAGATGGTAACAAACCCATAATCGGCTAATTTCATTTCATTACAATATATTAGCATTCTTTCACCTTTTGTTTTACTTCTGCTGATCTTGGGCCATCCTTAGCTTTTCCTATAAGAACATGAGAATGTTTTTGAATTTCTCCACAAATAGTTAGGGAAGAGGCCTTCTTCTTCTTCTTCTTCTTCTTCTTCTTCTTCTTCTTCTTCTTCTTCTTCTTCTTCTTCTTCTTCTTCTTCTTCTTCTTCTTCTTCTTCTTCTTCTTCTTCTTCTTCTTCTTCTTCTTCTTCTTCTTCTTCTTCTTCTTCTTCTTCTTCTTCTTTTTACAAAAAGTATAGCTGTGAATTATTTAATGGCTTATCATTTTATAGGCATCTCATTTTAGAACTTAGATACATATCGGGGGGAATAAGGCTGTTTTCAGGAAAAATACAGAGTTTTCTGCAAATTAGACTTATTTAACATGACTCATTACAGGTAGTTCACGCTTACTGGCTGCCTCTTTAGTGATTATTTGAAGTTATGACTTCAATAAGTAAATAAAAGATTTGCAACCCCATCCTTGCATTTACAACTGTTGCAGTATCCCATGGTCGCATGATCACATTTGCACTCTTCACAACTGACTTGTGACAACAAAATTAATACGCAGAAATAAAATTGTAAGTTGCAGTCATGTGATGTTTCACTTAGTTGATTGCAGCGCTTTGCTTAATGACTAAAGAGGGAGTAAGATGGTAAGCCTTGCTTTTCCACTTAGCAACTGCATTGCTGTTCCCAATTGTAGGAGTTAAGCCAGGGCAATAGACATTCTGACTGTTATCTTATGGTGAAGTTGAATTTGGAATTGTGCCACTTTATACTAACGATGTAGGTATGTTGCATTTGCAAATGCTCTTCTGTGTGAAAAGCTTCCTGACTAATTTACTTACTAGGATTTCTAATGGGAAATTGCAATGTACCTCCCAGCTTGATGTACTGGAAATTTTATATGGGCTCATTAAAAACCAATGAGACTCCATCTCTTTCTTTCTGAAATATATCTGCAGTTTCAAAAGATACAATCCTGCATTTTGGTGTAAAAATGCTACATTTTGAAAGATTTTCCATTTGTTTTCGGTAAAAATGCATATTGCAACTTCTTTTTTATGAAATAGCTATAGCAAAATTGAGTTCATCCCTGCTGCAGACTTCACACTGTTATGAATGTTTGGGGATTAGCCAGCTGTGGTAGTATCTGTTCTGACTTTCACTGTATCATTTATTCTGATCAGCTTTCAGTCTTTTGCTCTTTTGGTGATTCAGATTTTTCCATCATATAATAGTAGTTGCTTACTGCATTGTGGTCTTTGTAATCACTGTAGGAAGGAAACCATAGGAAATTAATTGATCTAACATGCATCACCTGATTCCATGTTGGTTTCAGTAATGATTATGATGTTAGAACTTTCTTTCATATGAGGCATTTATTGTAAGTTCATCTATGGCTCATTTACTCACATTTTATAGGAAATAGGGAATTGTAACAAAAACATATATTTGTAATCATCTTGCTAATGTTAGAAACTGTCTAGAAATTTCTCTTTATCTATAGTCACTATTAGCAGTATGATGAAGCAATGCAACCCTGCTGCAGCCCTCAGAATATTTTTACCATTTGCAGAATATTTTAGAACTAGTAGCTGGATACCCGTGCTTCGCTACGAAACTGAACTGCTTAGCATGGAGTAGAATTTCTAAACTCCCAACCCGCAGGCTGGATGAGTCATGCGCTGGCCACGCCCACTGGCAGTTGGAACAGAGTTATTTTCAGGTGGGGAGGGGGAGTAGAACGTCTAACTCCTTAGCATCAGAGCGTGTTAATAATAATATATGAAATAACTAATGATCTGATAGTCATTTCGAAAAATCCTTTCTTAGCGAGCACCTAGAAGCCAAGAGGAACATACGTGCCAAGTTTCAAGTTTGTAGGCTTTACAGTTCTGGAGATTTCGTGATGATGCGTGAGTGGCATTTGGCTTTTATATATATAGATAAGGCTCACTCCTTAAACTTTCCTATTCTTTTCATCTTTACTTACTTTTGGGCAGGCATGTGTTTAATGCCTGAATTTGTAGGGTATGGGCAGAAAACAACGTATAAGGCTACCAATCAATAGATCGATTAATCAATCTATTATTTCCTTGTTCCTCATTTAAGGCAGATAGAAAAGAACACTACTACCGGTACTACTACTACTACCACCACTACCATACAGCTAACTCCAAATTGCTAAGCACTAAGTCTGTATGGAAATTGTGCAGAACCAAAATTTGATTAGAAGGGCTAATTTGATCTAAACTCCTTCAAGTCAAATCTGCCTTTTAAAGCCTTATGTATCAAACCTGTCAGACAGTCTGATTTTAGAAAATAACAGTGATTTGGAGTGAGCATGGATATGCATGCCACATTTATCTAGAATTCTTTAAGGTAGTTGCATATTTTCCTGAACTACTTGTGTGATGGCATGAATCAGAAAAAGACGCATTTGATTTAAGGAAGTGCTAGTAGATGCAATATATGTCCACATGAGTGCTTCAAATCATCTTTCCCCTTTGAGTTCTTATTATTTTCAAAACTAATGTGCGTACGCATGTGTAGAGATGTAAAATTTCTGGAAATTTTGAAGCTCGGAAAAAAACCAGGTTTTTTCTGTTTTTTGGGGGGGGGAAACGGAAATTTTCGGAAAAATTGAAAAAAATGCTACATTAGCACTTTTTTGTCTTTTTAAGATTGAAAGTCATTCTGTTACTTTAGGAACATAAAATAGGTCCTTTTTGTTGCTCCGTATTTTCTTCCAATGCTTTTGAGGCCTAGTGAAGAGGATAGAACAAACCAAACACACCCACTAACATGCTAAAGCAAAACTGAAACCTTTTTCTTGTTACAATAGCAGCACCTCCTAAAGGAAGAAATGCATACTGTTCTTGCAGTGGAGAGTTCAGTTTGTTACCTAGGACTTGCTTGTCCTCACTCAGTGCACAGAAATTAGAATAATCTGATATCATACATTTCTGTTAGAAATGATTTGGAAAATATTTGAACACCCTGTCTTAAAATATTTTATTCATCATGTTAAAATAAAATATTCCACAATGTTTTTTTTTTCTTTTTTCAATTTTTCCAATTTTTTGGGAAAAAACAAAAAAGCCTTCGGGAAAAAAATGGAAAAAACCGTTTTTTCCCGAATTTTTCCGTTTTTTTTCCAGGCCTTCACATCTCTACACGTGTGAAGAAAAAATAGGAAAAAATGCAAAATGAATTGGAATTTCAATGCTTAAAAAATAAAGATTTTTTCTGAAGAAAAAACATTGAAGTGGCCTTTAAAAATTATCCTATTTTCCTATTAAATCTCAGACTAGTTTCCAATAAAATAAGAAAAGCACATTCAGCATAAAGGAGAAAGTTATTTTGGTCACAGACAAGTATCAGGAATATTGTTGATAATCTGGAGTAAATATTTAAGTATAACATTCTAGCTATCCATGATAGTTTTGTCAGGCCAAGCACTTATTTGAAGACAGCTGAAATAAGTTCATTTTGGGGAGGTTGTTTTGTGGTACACAGTATGGATTCAATAATGTCAGTGATGAGGGTTTATGAGTGAGAATGGATAGGGTGGGAGACAGTAACTTGGCTTTCCAGCTCAGTGATTCTGAGATGAGCAAAACAATTTATATTTTAGGGTCTTAGAGGCTGATTTTCTTTGAGATCAGTTACTCCTGAATAATTTCAACCAAATGTGGAAACAACTAGGAAGTGTACTGTTGACTGATATTTAATCCTATTCTAGCTCTTCCCACTCTGCAATATATTACCATTTTTAGTTTTTCTAAAATTAAATTAACTCTTGCCCTAAGTTTAGTTCTGCTT
The DNA here is from genome assembly GCA_003457575.1 of Thermophis baileyi. Lineage (NCBI taxonomy): Eukaryota > Metazoa > Chordata > Lepidosauria > Squamata > Dipsadidae > Thermophis > Thermophis baileyi. Next base: position 668,121 of record QLTV01000598.1, on the reverse strand, counting down.
GGTTTCTATTTGTACTCAGGTTTCAATTCTAAATTTGAGTTTTCATCCATACTGCAGATTCTTCCTCCGAGGGAGTGTAGAGGGAGACTTCTATAAACCCAATACAAATAGTCCTTGACTTACAACTGACGTAATTCTGAGCCCAAAATTACGGTAATAAGTTGTTGCAGTTGTTAAGGGGTAACCATGTGACCAGAGCCAATTTTATGGCATTATTTGTGGCTGTCATTAAGTGAATCCATTATACCCAATGGGAAATTTTTGCTGGAAACCAGAAGTGAATTTTGTAAACTGGCAAAAGAAGTAATTTAATTTAATTTAATTAATTGTATTTCTATGCCGCCCAACTCCCGAAGGACTCTAAACAATTGTAAACAATTGTAAAAAATTGTGGCCATCTGATCACAGAATGGTGCAAGTGACCATAAAGGGAGTTGTTTGCCAAGTGTCCAAAATGCAATCGTGTGACCTTAGGGCAGTCATAACTTTGAAATAGGGTTGTAAGTAGCTTTTGGGGGGGGGCATTGTAACTTTGAATGGTCACTAAATGACCAGTCATAAATCAAGAACTATCTACTTTTTAAAAAATATTCATAAATTGTATGTTTTGGTAAATAATTTCTTTTGCTTTGTTTTCAAAACAAACAATATAATGGTCTACTACAAGAGGCCATTCTCCAAGATTTCATTGGTCTTAGGCAAAACACATTTTTATGCGGGGAAAAAAAATCTGTGTATGCAAATAAAGAATTCTCAGATATTATCTTTGAGTATTGTGGGTGCTTCATGAACCTTGCACTTGGCTCTGTTTTTGGTAACATGGTTATGTACCCTGTGTTGATGCTTGAACCTGGATAAAAACTGATTTACTACCATCTGGAGATGATCCTAAAATTTGTTAAATTGTTAATTAGTATAGTATGTTGAATAACGTAATTATCACCAAGCTCTATTTTAGTATCATTTAATTGTGAATTGTCTCAGAATACATGTGTTTATTTCACCGCCATTCAATTCTATCTCAGTGTATGTGTATGTGATAATTATGGATAATATACTGTATTCATCTAAGGAAATGAATGGCGATGGAAGAGTATAGCATAATAAAAATGGGTATTTATTTATTTATATACCGGTATATTTATCCTGCCTTTAATATTTTTATAAACTCAATGTGGCCCTGGACAGCTAGTAATGCGGCCCCACTAGATTGTAAATATTATTATATGATTTATATACAGTAGGTATATTATATATTTTATATGCAGCCTAAGACAGTTCTTCATTCAATGTGGCTGAGGCTAAAAGGTTGGACATGATCCACCCACTAAACCAAACTGGCTGTCATAGACTCTCTCTGTATAAGATATACTGCATACTATCTCCCTGATTCCACTGTTTAAACACTTCAGTTGAATGATCTATGATTTTAGTACAATATCTATGCTACAAATAATGTAATGTTTTGATTTTTGACATTGTTCTAGAATGGGTGTTTCAACAACAAATTGTTTCAAAACATTTTTGAGTGGAACAGATTTGTATGCTACGACCAATATGGGAAAGATAAATATCATTTGGAAGAGAAAGCAAAATTGGGTTACTGGCTGGAAGGAAAAAGTTACATCCACCCAGATTTTTAGGGCATTAACCTGAGTGCCTCATATTTTTTCTAGTGTAATATTTTATTATTTAGTATTTATTTATTAGCTCTGTAATTTAATGCTTTACAATTTAAGCTTCAAGAGTATAAACTAACCTATTCTTGCTTTACGGATAAGAAATATTGTTTTTCTAATATACAGAATCTTAAGGATATAAAACACAAATGTGGTTCATAGAAAGCATGAATATAGCTGCAATGTTCTATCATGAAGGCTCAGAATAATATGCAAATTGACCTGAAGCTATTATGCGGCAAGCATTATTTCTCTGAGAGTGAAAACCTCACAGAAATTAAATGGCACAATGGAGAACATATTCAACAGTATAGTAAGCACCATGGTAGACAATCATGTTGTTCCTGAACTATCTATCTGTCAGCTCCGTAATAACTTCAGAGTTAGTAGCTGTAGTTTGTTTCTTCTTCCATTGAAATTCCACCTGCTCCTTTCCACTCACACCATTGCTTGTTGATTTATCTTCTTTGTTTGAAGTCAGTTTATTTAATTAAGAAAGAAAAAAAAGAATATAAGATGAGTGGTTTTTCCCCCCTTCATCCATTCAATCTTACAAATGCTTGGAAGGAAAAGCAGAACTCAATGTGCCAATAAGGAGCAGCAAGACCAAAAGTCTTTAGGGGAGTATAGGTAGGCTTTTTGTTCCCAGCTTGGTCAAATGAGTATATAATGCTGGCTTCTGCCTACAGTTCTATTAATTGTGAGGTATGGATGCAAATTGATGCAAACTTATTGGGGAGTAAATACATTAGGATGGAATTTATTTCATACCATACAGACTCAGTATTATAGTTTATATCAATGAATACATTTTTTAAACCTGCATAAATCTGTGTTTGATAACCATCGATCTAAAATTAGCCTGTTTGCTTTACCCAGTAGTAATTTTTATGTAGGAAATGATGCTTTGACAGTTATAAGTTTTGTGGAGTGCAAAGCTCTTTTGTCCTGGGAGGTAATTTTTGTGTTTGTTTGTATGTGCTGGATTAGCATCAAGAAAGTTTGCTTTTCTAAAAAAAGAGGTGAAATAATACCCATTTCTTCTGGGATTAATTTTCAAAATAGCAATTATGAATCATATCATCTCTCAGCAAAGTCACTGTTTTGAAAATTGAATTAGTATTTTTTCAAAGTGCAAGGAAAACAAATTCCCCTAACCTAAATGTCAAATAATCCCACATTTTCTCATTGAAAATCTTAATTTTTTCCCTGGTTGGCCACAGGATGAAATTCAAATAAACAGAGGGGAGAAGAATTTTCAGCATCTCCTAAAAAATCCTTGTTTTCAAATAATGCAAATATACACCAAAACATGCACTTTCTTAAATGAGATATCTTTTCTGTCAGACTCAAAAAAGTAATAGCATTTTTGTGGTAGGGCTATCAGCAGTTTTTGTTAAAACAGTGAACATATTTCTATACTATTTGACTGACAAATTCTATAAGAGCTCATTTTTAAATGAGTTTAAGAGCCTTGGTGGCTCAGTGGTTAGAATGCAGTACTGCAGGCTACTTCTGCTGACTGCGGGCTGCCAGCAATTCGGCAGTTTGATTCTCACCGGCTCAAGGTTGACTCAGCCTTCCATCCTTCCAAGGTCTGTGAAATGAGGACCCAGATTGTTGGGAGCAATATGCTGACTCTGTAAACCGCTTAGAAAGGGCTGTAAAGCACTGTGAAGTGGTCAGGGATGGGTTCCTCCCGGTTCGGACCGGTTCTCCCAAACCGGTAGCGACCCGCTGGTGACATCACAATGACATCACCAAACTGGACTGGTCGGTGCCGGTCCGTGGGGGCCGCCATCTTTTTTAAAAAAAAAAATTTAAATTTTTTTCCTTCTGAGCATGCGCAGAAGCCGACTTCCGGCACTGTGAATGTGGTCGCCATCTTTTTTTCGGCTTTGTTTTTTTTGCTTCAGATTTTTTGTTACTGCACATCGCGTGCACGCAGCACGTGGGCGTACCCACCCGGTGCACCCACGCGGTGCGCCCACGCAGCGTGGGAGGGAGTGAACCGGCAGCGAGGTAAGTTGGAACCCACCCCTGGAAGTGGTATATAAGTCTAAGTGCTATTGCTATTTCTAAATAATACAAATATTTTTAAATTTACTGATAATGCCATGGACCGGTACTGGTCTGTGGCCTGTTAGGAACTGGGCCGCACAGCTGGAGGTGAGCAGTGGGTAAACAAATGAAACCTAAACCATTCCCCTCCAGTCCGTGTCTTCCACAAAAGCGGAACCTATGCCAAAAAGGGGACCGCTGCTTTACAGGTTATCCATGACAGTTTCCATTCTATGCTATGCATGCAGCCAAACTGCTGTGGGTCTACTTAATCCATTTTCTTCAGAATTTTTTTAGCCCTTCCCTTTTTTTGATACTGATATATAAATTTACAGTACATTGACCATTTTCTGTGTTTTTTCTATCTGCTTACAAATGTGAACTTATCATTTAACTGCATCATCTTGCAAAGTTTTAAACCAGCTGGTGTTCTCCATTGTTGGCAATATTTTCTAGGATCTATTTTATTTCGCTTTATGTAATGTTTAACTCCAGCTCATTATTCAAACTTTCATCTGCATCCTCAATTTTCAAGTCTTTTTTGTACAATTCTTCTATATATTATTGTATAGATTTCCCACATAATCATATAATTTCTTATTAATATCTTCTTTTCCCAGGAGAAATTTACCTTATTTGACCTTAATCATGCTCATTGCATAAAAGGTTTCCCTGATTTTTTTTAACTTTAGTAAATTTCATAGCCTTTTCATTCAGTTGTTATCCTCATTTTTACTTTATTGCTCATTTAGATATATCCCCTCTGTCTCTTTGCTCTACTTTGTAACTCAGGAATTCCTCAGGCCATTTTTTTCTGTCTGTTGTCTTTAGTTTTCTGAGTTTTTTCAGCAATATCAGGTATCAAAGACAACCATTTATCCTTTGATTTTACTTCTTTCATTTTGGGATATTTTTATTTGCACAGAATTTTTTTTTTTTTGCATCATTAAAGTTGAGGCAGAGTTCTTCAGATAAAATCTGATCAATTAAATCTTTAACTGCAAAATCATGTGGAATATTATTCAGATCATATGTTGTTACATTGATAGGTTTTTTTTTTTGTTTTCTTAATTTAAGTTATAAATTGGAAGAAAAAGCTCATGCTCTGAGCTACAGTTGAAACCAGGACTTTTTTTTTTCCTGGCTGACTAATGCTTCTCCACCTTTGTTTGCATAGTATTCATTCAATTTGATCTCAATGTTGTCCATCCAGCAAAGTCCAGATGTAGAAAGATCTTTTAGATTGTGGAAAAAGGTGTTTGCTACAAACACTGAATTATCTTGGGAAAATTCTATAGTTTATCTCTTGATTTGTGTCATACAACAAAACTAAATTTACTGTTATTTCAGATGCTGTTTCCAACTCTAGCATTCTAGCCACATAATTAATAGTTTCCTTACAGGAGCTAAATATGATTGAAACTAGAAGGTGTTGCTTCTTAGTAATAGCATTAGACCTTGGGAACAACCTTCTAATGGAGATTTGATTGGTCTTCTCCTGACTGAATTTAGGTAAATATTAGAAGTCAGCTGTTTTGTAAACTGCTTATAATCCAGTATTAGCCTGAGATGACTATATTGAATGTTTTTGGCTTAGTAAGTATAATTATTTTGATTTATTTACTTTTGATTGCTTTATAGTTTTACTAATTTTACACATTTTCAGTCAGGTTTACCATGACCCCCTTAGTTATTTTCAGTATATTGTACAGTCATATTTGATTGTAGTGGGATAAGGGAGGGAGGGAGGGAGGAAGGAAGGAAGGTTTCCTCCCACCCCCATTGCAGTTATTAGAATGTATTTGTCTTGGGATTGAGGTCCTTCATTTTGTAGGATATACCGGTATCCACACACTAACTTTTATATCCTTTTGTTTTAAAGATTGCTACTCTGTTTCTTCTATAATTTTTCTGTCTGCAGTTCAGGGGTGAAATTCAGCAGGTTCTGACAGGTTCTGGAGAACCGGTAGCGGAAATTTTGAGTAGTTTGGAGAACCGGCAAATACCACCTCTGGCTGGCCCCAGAGTGGGGTGGGAATGGAGATTTTGCAATATCCTTCCCCTAGGAGTAGGGTGGGAATGGGGATTTTGCAGTATCTTTCCCCTGGAGTGGGGTGGGAATGGAGATTTTGCAGTATCCTTCCCCTGCCACACCCACCAAGACACGCCCACAGAACCGGTAGGGAAACATTCTGAATTCCACCCCTGCTGTAGGTCTGTCCTTGCAGGTAAACCAGACAGAGAACAAGACTAGATGAACTAATTGTACTTTATTGAAAGGCTACATTAACAGAATCTTATAAGTCTGAAGATTCAAACTTCCTGCGGCCACTTTTAATTCTTGACTCATTATGGAAGGTCCTTCCTAAGTTTCTTTCTGTGACTAATAATCCACTGGTGGATTCTGATTGTTTCCTAGGCATCATCTCTTCCTCACCTTCCCAACGGTCATCCATACACATTCCATCATAGTAGATGGTCTGATGCTTGTCCAATGTGACACAACCTGTTCAATTCCATTCCAGTTCATTGATTCACTGATCTTTGTCTTTTCATTTATAGAAAGAGATAAGTGCTTCACTTCATGTGTGCACATGTATACAGCCTGAAATGCAGATCGACTGTATTATCTTCCTGTGTATTGCTATTAACAAGAATTATTTTTAAAAATAATTAAGAGTTATGGTTACTGTTCATGGCAGCATATTTGAGCTGGGCATATTATTTTTACTAATTATTTTGATTTCAGAAATTCAATTTAAAATCCGATTAAAGCATCTAAATGAAAAAGTTTATACACACACACACACACACACACACACACACACACACACACAGTATGTCACAGAAGTGAGTACACCCCCTCACATTTTGTAAATATTTAAGTATATCTTTTCATGTGACAACACTGAAGAAATAACACTTCGGTACAATGTAAAGTAGTGAGTATAAAGCTTGTATAACAGTGTAAATGTGCTGTCCCCTCAAAATAACGCAACACACAGCCATTAATGTCTAAACTGCTGGCAACAAAAGTGAAATATTATATTATATTA
>QLTV01000598.1:629766-651588 GCA_003457575.1 Thermophis baileyi | reverse complement strand
AGAGAAATATAGTTCTGTGTGTGTGTGTGTGTGTGTGTGTGTGTGTGTGTGTGTGTGTGTGTGTGTGTGTGTATGTGTAAGAAACATGGGTCAACATCAATATAGTATGTACTTTTGATTCAAAACCAAAGAGTTGCCTTCATTTTAAGCAACAGTGATACGAAAATTAGGCTTCAAAAAGCAAGAAATATAATAAATATATCAGTGCAACTCCTTTCTTCCTAACAAATAATTTGTCTGGAAAATTAGGCAAGACTGTGTCATATGGAAAGGAAAATATTATTATGGGATTATTCTGCAGAAAGCTGTGGTTCTGTTATTCATTCCCCACCCACCCCAATCTTATGACCTCATAAAATATCCCTCTTCTGAGGCTCATGCCAATCTTGGAGAATGATTTTTAATGGAATTTCACTGGGTAAAAAAGATTAATAAAAATATGCCATGTGCATTCATCCCAGTCCTGCTTTCCCACACACAGCTGATACTGCTGAAGAAGAAAAAAATAATATGCTACATTCACACATTTATAGTCATATTTATATACATCTTTTCCATTTAACTCCTAGCTTTCCTGCTGGTGGTAAAATAAATAAGTAAAATATACTTATCACCATCTGTTTATACCTTCACAACAAGGGGTCTATATGATATGATATGTCCAGGCCTCATTTCTGGCTACAAAAGTCCAGGTGATCACAGGGTAGCAGCAGATATTTTTCTGAATCTCTTTGCTGCCATAGGTCAAATATAATACCTGCGTTATAGGTAAATTTAGAATAACAATTGAATTCAGATACTATTGAGATAGCTTATTTAACTATGGTTTGACTAAACCACAACTGACTGAGATAACCCAACCTAGCAAACCATAAATAATGTTACAAGCTATACTTATTTTTATTTTTAATATTTTTTATGAATGTAAACCACTTTGCCTGATAAAGCTGCTAAGAGATTGAGGAGATTAAGAAAGCACCCATGCTTTCTCTCTCAGACATCACTGATAAGCACAACTAATGTTGTCCCCATTCTATATCCCAGCATAAAATCTGACTGAAGTGGGTCCAGATATTCTACTTCCAAAGTCCTCTGTGATTGTTTTCTAACAACTTCCTCTCTAGAAAGGGAAGGTTGAAGCCTGGATGATAGTTATCTTGAATTGTTGTATTAAATATTCATGCCCTTTTGTATGTTATAATTACTTCTTTGCATAAATGAACATCCATGTATTTATGAAAAGCTCAGGTCCATAAGATACTATTAAAAGTAATGATCTGGTACTTTACAGTAATTTTTGTCTATGAACTGGATTTCTAAAATAAGCAAAGAAGTTACATGTACATTTTTCAATACAATTCTTTTGGAAAACTCGAGACTAGTTTTTGCTTTATTTTTTTTATTTCTTTAGTTTCTGAATCATCGGCAGAGTTCCATCTGTCAAATATTAGCATACAGTATTTGGGACATTATCCAGGAGTGGATTTCCCCTCATTCCTATGCTCTAAAATAGGTTTTGGGCTTGGCTTTAGTCCATAACTTCTATAGAACTCTTGTAATTGAAATCTTGTTCCATTCAACAGGCTCAGTATATCTTGTATTTGGGTGGTTTGTGAGTGAGTCAGAATCCTCTACATGGATAGATCACTACATGCTTAGGATAACTAGTCCTATTCCTCTATTCTGTGGTGCAGCAGTTTATGGATCTGAGAGAATTCCAAAATGTGGAAATTTGTAGCTATGGTTTTCCACGAACTTGAAACAATGAAATGCAGGTGGTGGAAATCTCAAAACAAACAATTAATTGGTAATTGCATTTTCTGTAAAGATATTATCAGAATTGAAGAACTCCATAAATTTTTTCTAAAGAGTTTATTTTCTGAAAATATTTTTCAGATATTTGAACAGGAACACTTCTCAGGCTTTCTTTAATTCATAATTAAAAACAAAAATCCACAGACTTCTCATTCTTAAAAAAGGATATCAAAAGTTCTCCTTTTTCTTCTGCTCCACCTCAGTTTTAGTGCAATGTTTTCCATCTTGATCTATTCTCTGTCTCTCTCCCCCCCTCCCCTTTTCTAAGTTCTTGTTTTGGATTCTTCCAAATTTATAACATGACATTTTTCAGAGCCCCTCTTTCATATGTCAGACCCTGGAATCAAGAAATCCTTCTAGTCTGTGGCCATTTTGTAAACAAGTGTTTGTTTATCTCATTTTATAGACAAGTAATATTTCCATTTTTATTCCTTGTGTCACAGTTCTTTGTCTTTTGTTTATTGCCTTGGCTTTATAGAGGCAATTTGTTTGTTTATTGCTATTTTATAGAATTGCTCTGTCACACTAACATACAATTTGATATCAAACTTTCTGATATCAGCTTGCTCCCCTACACTCTTGCATGATGACAAATTCATCTGTGGCTAATTTTTATATACAGTAAATGCAAATGCTAACTTCCCTTGATATGCCTTGGTTTTGAACCAAATGTTTAAAAAATGTCATCTAGAAATTATGGATAGTGATGGCATAGAAATGTTGTAAAATAAATAATTAAATGATATACAACAAAATTCAGGTTGAAATCAAGAGTAGGCTGATAGAATTGGGAGGGACCACAGAAGTCACCTAGTCCAAATTCTATTTTATTGTTTTATTATGGTTTTGTCAGAGACTGAGATCCATGCAGATTTTGTCTCCAGTATTCAGTATTAAAGAATAAGTCTGTCAAAGAAAAAAGTTAAGTTTAGACTGATACAATTTGCCACAAATGCATGCTAGCTCATAGTAGGTGGAACATTCTTATCAAAGTGCTCATACTTAACAATCTATATAAGGACCTTCTATGAGGGAATGGTGCCTAAGGAGTGAGAGGTAGTGTGATGGACTGCAGTGAAGTGGCAGTTTCTCAGGAGGGAGCAGATTCCAAGGGGAGGGCCCAGTTAAGAGATAACATATTCCAGAGCTGGATAGGAGACACAGAGGAACAGAGTTATAACAGCCACTCCCCAGAATCTCCTAGGGACATCCGTTGGGGTGAGAGTAGATTTAGCCTGGCAAGATTCTGTCTATTGGATGTAAACAAATAAGAATTGAACTTTGACTGGATTATTCTATGCCATTCTTGGACCTGACATCATGCCTACCATACAGTAGATATCTAATTGACAAGGCTATAATTTTCCAAGTCTTCCTTCCTCCCTTTTTGAGGAGGTCAGTCTGAGAATTCCTCTCTCACAAGACCTTCTCAGGAAAAATCAAAATATATGCAAGCATATGTTGAAAAATAATATTAAAATCCCACCAAACTGCTGTGAGAAGCATTAGTGGTGCTGAATGTGTCAGATTTATATTTTAGCATGGTAAATATTGATAAATACAATCCATACAACAAAAGCTGTTTTGGGACTCTTCATAATTTTTAAAGAGGAAGAGATCCTGAAAGGAAAAAAAAAGTTTTAGGAACACTGATATACAGTTTCTCTTCCCCAGGCTTCAGGAGTGGGTTCCACTTACCTTCCCTACCGGTTTGCATCGTGAAAATTTCCGCCACCGGTACGGGAGAACCGGTCCGAACCGGCAGCAACCCACCACTGCCAGGCTTCTATGGCCTCTCAGTCCCTCAGAGTTCTCAAAGATTATGAGAGTACAGGTAGTCCCCATTCATTTACTGACCGTTGAAAGTTACAGCAGCTCTCAAAAAAGTGACTTAATAAACGTGTCTTGCACTTAAGACTATCACAGCAATCCTACTATCATGTGATCAAAATTTGGATGTTTAGCAGCTAACATGAATTTAACCGTTACCGCATCCTGGATTCACGATTGCCATTTGCAACCTTCCCAGCTGGCTTCTGACAAGTAAATTTAATGGGGGAAACCAGATTCGCTTAACGACCGTATGCTTCACTTAACTGCAGTGATTCACTTAACAACCATGGTAAAAAAGGTTGCAAAATTGGGCGTGACTCATTTAACAACTGCCTTGCTTAGCAGCTGAAATTCTGGTTTCAATTATGGCTGTAACTACATATCCCTGCAGTTACCTATGTTAGTTCTTTCAGTATCTTGGGAGGTAGTATACCTGGCCTGGAAACTTTAATTAATTAAAATTAGCTAAGGGTAAATTCTTTCTTACCATCTTCTTATCCATCCAAAGCTGCAGTTCCTTCCTTCCTCTAGTGGCATAACCATGCTCTTCGTCTTCAAAATAGGTTTGCCTTTTTACTTTTTTTTGCTTCATCATATTTTCCTAGCAATACATCTATACTTCCTACGGCTTTCCTTTTATTTCTAACATAACTTAAGAACCCTGTTGTTATTGTTGTTACTAGTTTTGATATTTCTTGCAAGCCTCAGCTCATTCTTTGCTTTAGCTTTTCTGTCAGAGATCCTACAGAATATGTTTTTTCAGTTATGTTCCCCTCCCTTTATTTCCCAACCATATTCCTTTTTCTCTTAAAAGTTTAGAAAGCTTTTCGTGTATTCATGCTGGGCTCTTTAAATTCCTCCCAATTGTGCCTTCAAAATCTCATTTTGTAGAATCTCCCATCCTTGTATCTATTTTGTTTTTCCTATTCTTACCCAAATACTTTCAATAGGATTTTCATGTTCTGATTAATACCTTTGTAAGTTTGCAAGAAATATAAATATTTCTTTGTATATAATACAATATCCCTCACTTTCTCTTTTTTTCCTTGTGAATAAATTATAGCCTTCTAATGTTGTGTGGGAGAGCATCATTCCACCAAATTTCCTTTCTCCACCATATTTGTCTTCCTGATTTAGGATCTCTAATTCTTAGAGCATGTTCAAAATAAAATGAAATCCAAGGGGAAAGAAGAAACACCTGAGATTTTGAATATTACTAGAATGTATCTTGTACTGTCCTGCAAAATTTTGAATCCCCATTCTGGCCTCCTGCTTCTTGTTTTGGGTTGTGCCTTTTTGGTCCTACTCTTGGCTCCATATTTGATCCTGAGCTTTTACTCCCTTTCCTATTTAGTTCTAGTTTAACATTCTGCCAAAAAGATTGGTGAGATACTTGAAAAACATTTCCTCCCCAGTTTTTATAACATATATCCAGTCTCTTTCCAGGAAATCTTTGGGAAGGTAGCATAGGTCACTTATCAAATCCAAGTCACTTCTCAATGATAGTATGATTATGGTTATGGGCAAATGTAAAGAGGAACATTACCTTTAGAAGATGAAAGTGAGACAAGGAATTAAGGAAATATTTAATGAAGTGTTTTCCAATTTGGGACACCAAATGTATTGGATAATAATCCCTGCTAACTTCAACCAGCATGGACTTTTGCAAACCTAGCTAGATTTAGAGACTCAGGGAAATGACCTTGAGCAAAATAGGCAAGAACCGTTATATAAGCCCAAGGGCTGAAACATTCCCTAAGACCTGGGAAACAAGGTAGTATTCAGAAGAGACTCAGGAAGCTTCTCTCTGATTAATTGAATATAGTATAAAGCAGGGGTCTCCAACCTTGGCAACTTTAAGCTTGGAGGACTTCAACTCCCAGAATTCCCCAGCCAGCTTTGCTGGTTGGGGGATTCTGGGAGTTGAAGTCCTCCAAGCTTAAAGTTGCCAAGGTTGGAGACCCCTGGTATAAAGGGAGGAAAGATAAAGCCCAGTCAAGCTTGCAAGATTTTGTTGTTATGGCGAATCACAATAAATTATAGTGCTAATCTTCCTGTAGAGTCTGTTTCTTGATTTGGTTTGCCTAAAAGGGCTGACAGTAATTGTAGTCTTGCATATACCGTAGGCATTCGAGTTAGGCGGGAGAGTTGAACAATATTTCAGTGGCAAGATGGATAAAAATATAAAGGATGAAAGGTACCTCTTGAAAATTCATTTTGACCATTGTAGTTTATGGATCACTGTAGCTATATTCAATTAACAGGCTAGAAGCTGGTGTATTAAATCAATGTGAACAGAGCCTCCCCCCCCCACCCCTTCAGTTTTTCTGTAGTGGTTTCACTTATAGTAACAATGGGCGAGGTCCACATGTCTGTCGAAACGAATGTCACCATTCTCATAATTTTAAAAGGACTGAGTGAAGCTCTTGAAATGAACATTTTAAAGATTTGGATGTCGCAGGATTATGCGGTAGGTTGGCGAGCGTACCAGCGGGTGAGGTGCAAGAGAAGGGAAACCGATTCGGGAATGGGAGTAGTGGGAGGGGAGGGATCCAACATATGGGACGCAAGTCCGGAATTTATTTTATTTTATTAAAAAAAATGAAGCCAGGGCTACTTCTTTTTCCCTTTAGAAGGCCACAGCTTTTCAGATTCTGTAAATTCCAGTCTGTACTGCCGTTGAGATAAGTGACGCGCACCGTTTCTCATTCAGGTTTGCTTTATTGAGGCGGGGGAAACCCAGGAGGAGAACGCGTGCTCACACTGTGCTGCACGGCTGTTTTCTGATGGTTCTTTCGCTCTCACTCTAGGAACCCTCTCTTTTTGCGGTAGCAATTAGCGATGGGGTTGTCTTACCTGTGAGTTGGGAGGAGGCCTTGAGGTGTGGGAACAGGGGATGCTGTATGCCCGGGCTGGGTGTGGTTTAGGCTGGGGAGGTGCTCCCCAACCTCGGATGCCTCTCCTATCGAAGGAGCTTTCGGCTTGGGAGGTGTTTGCTTGCCTGCCTGCCCGCCAGCCTGGGGTCCTTCTACCGAGAGAACCAGGAACTCTTACTGAAAAATCTGCTATGGGTCTCACACGAGACTTTTATGGCTTTCGATCGGTTACAGCGAACGTGCTGCATTCAGGGTGACTGTGAGGAGTTCCAGGAGGAGATTGGCGGCGGGCGAGAGGAATAGCAAAGGCTGTGTGTCGCTTTAAAGAACGCGATTGGGTGGTTGTATCTTTCAAAGGAAGAGGCGGTGGAACGAAAACTACCTTGAAGTATGGGGTTGGTCTATGCTAATTGGAGAGGCGGTGCCAGGAGGGAGGTAAGGGCGGTACAGCTTACAGCCGAGGAAGGGCCCGTGTATTCTGCTCTGTCTCTTTAAAGGACCAGTTGATACCATTACCGGGGAAAAAAAGGGGGGGGAGTAGATCTTTTCCCCTGTTCTCCTCCTTTGAGACAATACCATTCCCATTGCTGGGAGAAGAGGCCCTATGGGTTGAGGAGTGAAAGTGAGTGAGTAAGAAGGGGACGTTCCATTGATTGGGTACGGCGGGGGAGTGACGAGAGGCGGTTTCATTCGATTGGGGGGGGGAGGTAGAGGGGAGATGGGCGGTACCATGTGGAAGAGGAGGAGGGAGACTGACTGGCGGACAATGGAGCCTGTGTGTGTTTATGGGAAGGGAGCGAATTCACCCTCGCCGGGGAGAGTCACAGCGCCGCCCCCTCCTGCCCGGGGGTGAGGGGTGCCCCCTGGCCGGGCCAGGCCAGGCCACCTCCGCCCTTGTTCAGGAGAGTAGTGAGTGTGAGAAGGAGAAACAGAGGAGGCTCTGCATGGTGCCAGCTCCCCTGGAAACTGCGGGCCATGGGAGGTGAGAAGGGAGGGGGCAAAATACCAGAAATTCAGCCCTTCCAACTTCTTGCAAAAAAAAAAAAGGGGGGGTGGCTGGTGGTGGGGCGGCGAGGGGGGGGGGGGGGGGGGGGGGGGGGGGGGAGAGGAAGGAAGGAAGGAAAATAGGCTTTGGAGGAGGCCGAAGGGAGAAGGCGTGACCACTGGATGTGAGGGAAGAACAAACGGGCGGGGGGGGGAGTGAATGTTAATCCTGGGAAGGGGGGGTTGTCTGTGATTGAGTTTGTGTATGTTTAGGAGACTGGCAGGGGATCTGGGTAGTTAAAAGACGGGAGGTATTGGCGATGGGGATACAAAAGGGATGAGGCGATTATTGGTGGAAAAGTGCAAGAAACTATGCCTACCTGAAGTGTGCCTGGGACCGGGATCCTTTCTGCATTCCGGTCTTCTCTTTCCTTCTTAACCATCATTGGACGGGGTGATTTGTGGTTGTGGAATAGGGAATGGAGACTAATGCATGGTTTGGAAGTGAGGAGCTCCATAATTCTGGGGTGGAGAGGAATGTCTGTTTTAATCTACAGTCAGCTGTAAACCAGTTGGAAGAATACAGATATAGGAGTGTATGAATATGTTTTGAGTTTTATGGGTAAGGATGAAAACGTTGGATTATTTGATGCCACTCTACTGATTTCTTAGGAAAACAAGTTCTGTGTTTGTTTCCCCCCCCAATGCAGGTCATAGTATTGGCATAAGAGGAGGCATATACCAGTATATGGTGAATAGTCAGTATAGTGCTAAAGAGAGTAATATATTTTAACGTCATTATGTTTATAACTATCTTTTCATTCAAGGGCTCAAAAAACCATGTGAGGTAGTTGGCCTACGAGAGACATCCGTCATAAGTCATCTGGTTAGACTGGATGAAAGTAGACTAGAACCTGGGTCTCCCCTAGAACATTGGCAGATTGCATTCATTACTCAATGTTTGTGGTTAATATCTATTATATTAAATCTTTGGATGTGTAGATATATTGTAGATTTGGACATAATGTTTAATTCTGCAATTAATGCGCTAGTACTACACCACAATTGTTTTTAAGGTAATATGCTCATTCCCACATGAACAAGTTTTGTGAAAGAAACTAAAATTGCTCCTAAGTTTTGTCCTGTAAGCGGTCACTTTTTTATGTTTTAGTGCTTCATTATGTAGAAGAGATTTCATATAAAATAGTGTAGGTTTTTTACTTGGCTATTCTGAATACAATATACTTACATGGATGGTATAAAATGAAAGGAATAAAATATGCAATTTTGATTTTTTTTGAAGTGTTGGATACTTCAGTTTAATCAAACTTTACATAGATTGGCAGGCCCTTTTCTGTTCCATTGACAAATATGGAATTAAAAGACGGAGCAACATGTCTAATGAATGTTGGCATTTTAAATTATTTTAAGATTGTAATTTAGTTACAAAATAGAGAACATGTAATGTAGCAATAGTTTAGAAAGTGAATTGGTAGATAGCTGGGACATATCACATTGTCCCATTTGATTTCAGTTTTAATTTATATAATTCTTTAGGTGTCTACTGTTTACAATTTTTACTACAATTCTGAGAGGAAACAATATCTTCCATTAAAGAGAATTTTCTTTGTAATCAAATGATACAAAGAATGGTCTTACATATCATTCTGAATATTGTTGTCTATGCTTAAAATCTTAATACAAGGCAAACTTGTGTATTAAAAGGCAATATTTTATAATTAGAATCTTCCATTGAATATGCAGTTGTATAAACATAAGATAATTTAAAAATGAATTTTGTTCATACCTATCAGATAAATTTAATAGAGTTGGAATATAAGGTAAATATAGCATGCAGTCCACAAGGTTACACATATTCTGTATATCTATTTAGCTTAACTAGTGTGATGGAAAGTCCATTGCAGGGCTGTCTGTGCCATGTATCAAAAAGTTTGTGTTTAATTATCTGTGTTAGTTAAATGTAATCAGTGTAATTTGTCATGTAACTTAGGTGTAAAGTCAAAGTCAGCTATGTTACATTTATTCTGCACTGATACAAACAGAATAAGACCACAGATTGGGCATGCTAAAACACTGATGCTTCAATGAAACCAGTAACATTTTTGCTGCCAAATCCAGAAAGATATTTGAATGAGCTTTTATGACCTAAGAACAATAGATACTGATAAGAGGAGGTTGGGGGAGAGGGGGAGGGGGAAAGAAAGCAGATACTGATTCTTCTTTTTTCTTAGCTGAAGACCAGTACATCTATATTAAAATATGGGAACGATGGTTAAGCATATAAGTCAGTATGATCAGCGTGAATTTCTCTAGGTATCTTGGACTTCATTTCACACAATACCCCATCATGCAATCTACTAAGTACACAGGTTTTTTTTTTTTTACATTTTATGCTTATGAAAACTCGAGTCACTGTAGAGATATTTTGTCTAAGAAAGCGGCTCAGTTGACTAAAGAGTCTCTGATAAACTGTGGAAGTAGACCTGACAAGGACTACTCAAGTCCTTTCTCCTGGCTGTGGTAGTTTATGGGGAAGCAAAAATTATGAGTGGAGATTTTACAAACTCTTTGTCTGTTTTTATGTAGTCTGCTGATACATAGATCAGGCATTAGGATGGTCCCAGGCCATATTTTGGTCACTTTAATGAAGTTTATGACAAATTGTAGTGCGGGAATACACAATTTATATCACTGCAACATCTGCAATAGTTATACATATTGAAACTAGAAAATCATTAGATTTGTAGAGAGTTTTGGCATAAATATATTAATATACTTTTAGTTCAATTTTATAATTCGTTTTTGACTTCTTGTTGACATTTTCCTAATATACCATCAAAAAACCAACTCTGGATCTTGACATCATGTTTCAAACTGAGTGCAACATTAAAGTGCCTTGTTCCCCTTGGAGCTGAGAAAGGAAGCATTTCTAGAAACACTGCAGTGCAAGAACAATTCATTGTCGCCTCTTCTCCCTCTTAAATGAGGGACTAGCTTTGTGTCGCAACATTTATTAATTTAGAAAATTCATATCTTAACTTTTCAGCTGAAGAAGCTTGCCATTTGGCTTATGAGATAGATTACAAATTTATGCAATAATATTACAATATAAAAATGGTAGTTATTAGCAAACAGCTACACTAAACCATGTGTAAATTTATGGAATGGGGAAAACCGACAGATGATATATGGCTATTGTGGCAATTAACTTGAAAATTAAGTGAGGAAGTCAGCTGAGGTCTAAAGGACCAGAGTTCTAAAATGTTGAAATTGCAACTAAAAAGAACCTTCCTTGTATTTAAGATATATAATCCTCTGCAGATCAGGGATGTGGTATGCAACTACTGTCAGTTATTATTGAAAACTTTATCCAAACAGATTAAAGGATGATGATTGCCAAACAGATTTATGAAGAATCATTGAGGTATTTATAGGTAATTATAGCACTTTATGCCTAGAAACGAGACAACTAGTGAATTTGAGTTAATGTAAGGACTTCCATTGTTTGCAAGGTTAGTTTTTGAACATGTAGGATCGCCATAAAGTGGAGTTGAAAAAAACAAATGTGATTGTGGTCAAAGCATTTATGAGGCATATAGAAAATTGCAAGTGGGTCCAGAATGCAATATTACACAGAGTAATCGGTACCCATATGTTCACCCATTTAAACCTTTATTGTGCAAACTCACTGGCTCCAGATTTCTTCCAGCTGCAATTCAAAGTGCTGGTTATCACATTTAAAGCCTTACATGGCACAGGACCTGCTTATTTGTTGGACTGCCTTATCCTAAGGGAACACGTCCATTTCACTAGATCAGATAGGGTGGGCATGCTCCAGATCCCCTCCCTGGAATCTTGCCATCTGCTGTAGTGGGACTTTAGAATTATGCCTTTTCTGTGGCTTCCCCTAACTTGTGTAACAACCTCCTATTGGTGATTTGACAGGTACCCACTCTTTTAGCCTTTTGGAAGACTGTTAAGACCCAAGACCCAGCTTTTTACTGAGGTACTGGGATTGTATAGGGTTAGGGTTATGTGCATCCCAAAGGGAACAATTACTGCAAATGAAATTTTGTTTATTGTTTAATTGCTTTAATTGTTTTTAACTTTGTTTTATTTATTGGTTTTACTGTTATTGTGAGCTGCCCAGAGTTGTTTAACATGGATGGACTACATAAGTCTGAGAAACAAACAAACAAAACAATGGAGATACTTATTTTGTCCCTTTTCAGCTCTTCAGAAGAATATGGTATTTACCTTACTTATCTCAAGGCATGGGAGATTGGAATTTTACAACACAATGTTAATTTCTGAAAAGTACTCTACTGAAAAGAGTTTTATTTAAATTTGGAAATCACTGTTATCCTTATCTTATCTTAAAAAATGGAAGTAAATCCAAGTAATAGCAACTGCTGAACTCAACCATTTGCAAGAATTTTATTCTAAATAGTCAGCAGACCAATTGTTTTAAGCATAAAAGCCATATGGAATATTGACAACATTTGTGTTAAGAGACTATCATCAGTAAGAGAAGGTTTTATACATTCATTTGCAGGATATTTGAGAGAAAACATGCATTTTGGCTGTACTTCCCTTTTCTTCAAAGGAAAAGGATGTCGGATAATTTGGATGAGAAAAATAAAACTGATTTATTTGGTTTTGTAAAAGAGAAAATTGATTTGTGAGTCACAATTACAATTACTTTGAGGAGGAGGAGATGGGTAGACTTCATAAGGAAGGAGGACTAGGCCGTATCTTCTTCTGCCACCCCAATTCACAAAAAATAATGATTTCCAATTTCCTATTCTTATATATTTATTAATGGTAAGATAGTTTCAATATAATGTCTGTAGGAACTGGATGAAATAGTCATGTTGGCTTATATTGCCAATATGACTCAATGAAGCAACAGTTTGTGAATTGCTGAGTAAATCAACCAGAATAACAGAATTGGAAGGGACCTTGTAGGTCATCTAGTCCAACCTCTGCCCAAGCAGGAGACCCTACACCATTTCTGACAGATGGCTGTCCAGTTTCTTCTTGAAAACTTCCAGTGATGAAGCTCCCACGACTTCTGAACCGTTCCTTTGGTTGGTTGATCTGTCAGAAAATTTCTCTTTATTTCCAGGTTGAATCTCTCCTTGATCAGTTATTCCTTGTCTGGCCTTCAGGTGCTTTGGAAAACAGGTTGACCCCCCTCTTCTCTGTGACAGCCCCTCAAATATTGGAACACTGCTATCATGCATCCCCTGGTCCTACAGATCAGTAGTTCTCAACCTGTGGTCCATAGACCCCCTTGGGAGCCATGATGTTGTCACTTATAATTCAGAGAAGATGGAATTCATGAAGAAGCAGAATTACTTGATACCACTTTTTTTCACCCTGTGACTTATTTGAGAAATTGTGTTGCATTGAAAGGCTTAGATTCACACAATATCCTGAGAAAATAGGATTTGCTTTTTTGTGACCTATTTGGGTGAACCTAGCTATGGAGCAAACAGCTTAAGACTAGTGAACATAGGCAAATAGAGGTGGGGGGGTTAGCTAACCACAAATTTGCATATTGTATGATTACAGCTTGCATAACTAAAATTTTCTTCCAAGGACAGATTAAAGATAACCTCCTGATGGGCTGGTCTTGATTATATCGGCCCTAGCCAGCATGGCTAGTGACAAGAAATTGTAGGCTTTGTAGGAGAAAACATTCAGATATCATTAGATTGCCTATTGCTGGATTAGGGATTCTATTAATAAATTACCTCCTGACTGTCTTATTGATTGCTCAGCTAAATATACAAAGGATTCCGTGTCCAACACCATTGTACTCTGAACTACATAGTTTTACATTACTATTAAAATCCCAGTGTATTTTATTTTAAATACGTTGTCCTACCATTCATATTTGTTATAATCTTGTATTCCTTGTCATCTGAAGATCTTCTATAGAGCTTCAACTGCTATATTTGAAACCAGAGGTAGTGACTAGTTGTTAGAGGAGAGTTTTATTTGTAGGTTCCAATTAATGGAGTAGTCTTCCTGAAAATCTTAATCCGATACAAGTTTTTAATATCATTATAATGGGCTAGGCTTTAAGAATTAATGTTGCCAACCCCCCAACCCCCAAGTAGTAAGCATGCTGTTATTTTTTCTTGCAAAAAATATCAGTGGAGGTCCGGTATATGTTTGTTACTCAGAAGGATAACCTGGAACAATAATAAATTACACATCTTTCTTTTGTGAAGAACTGACCAGATCTAGAATCTGCTTAGAATCAGCAATTTGGTTGTATCCTGAGCTTTCAGATCTATTTTCTGAGTAAGGTCATATTCTTATGTGGTATATTTCATTGAATGAGAAGAAAGTTCACAGATTATTTTGGCCATTATTTCCAGTTAAAATGGAAACAGACGGTTTTAATACTATGGGCTTTCACTTTAGCTTTCGGATTTTTATATTTACTTATGTTATTGCTTTGGTTACTTCCTAGGAAAAAATCCCAAACATGTGACATGGTTTTTATTGGATATATTTACTCATTAGATAAGAAGCAACTCTGATCTTCTAGAGAGTTGGCACAAGTCAGACAGTTAAAAACCTGATGAAAAAAAAAAGTCCAGAATAAATCTGAGTTGCCTTCTTCAACAATTGGCTACCACCTATTTGATTTTATATAGAGGTCTGATCACAGGATGACCCTAGCAGATTTAAAGGAGGCAGTGCAAGACAGTGGGGCATGGAAAGTGCTTATCCATAGAGTGTCCGAGGACTGAAGGGCTGATGACAATGATGAGAGGTCTGAAATGATATAGAAAGTCTTCTGATCAAATATGGTTTATATATGAATAACGGCAGTGGCAATAGCAATGAAAATCTAAGTTCTTTGCTAAAACTACATTTCTGCAGCAAGTAAAATCTGTCCAAATCCTTCAACTTACACTTTGCACAAAATCACCTACCCTAGATCATGGCCAACCTTGGTACCATGTTTGTAGGAATTATCCTGATATTTCCTTGGCCTTCTGAATTTGGACTTTGTGGATGAACCTTTCTTAATATTTCCTGAAACTGCCGACAAAGTATTTGGAGAAATCTGAAACATTGCTGAAAAAAATAGATTATTTGATGGCAACTTACAACTCAGGGTAAATTGTGTGCAGTATTTATTTCTTCGTTTGTTTGAATGTATTAGCTGTCCAACTCCAGTGGACTCCAACAATGGAGTTGGATCCAAAGTGGGGAAAGGGGACTTTGTATCCAATGTGGGTATTCTTTCTTTGTTGTTGGCCATATTTTTCCCCCCTGAATTCGTATGACCACATGTGCTCAAGAAACCCCATTCAGTAAAAGAAATAGCAGTAGGCTGCAGCTGGGTGTCTGACATCCTATTGCTAACACCTAAACTTAAAAAAAAATAATAATTCTAAATCTATGGGTGCAGGCAGCAGGAGAAAGAGTCTCTGCTTATTGAAGGATTAGGTGACAGTGAATGATTTCCAAATTCAATCCAAAGCACCTTGCTCCTTTTTTTAAAGGAATCTGAACATTACACACTGCTACTAAAGATGGCTTCTGGATTTTTATGTAGAAGTTGTAGCCTCTAGTAATGTTCATAAGCATCCATACTTTTGTAGTTATGTTACTTACTCATGCATAGGAATTTTCTGATTAAATTATTAGAATGTTTGTCCAATTATTAATGGAAGTTTATTTATTTATTATATTTATAAATTGCCTGACTCCAGAATGACTCTGGGTGGCTTACCCTTAAAGTAGGAGAACAGAGAAGCTAAGGAACAGAGAAACTACAGAACAACCCAGGGCTGTACAAAATTTTATCCCAAGTCCTGGGAGAACAGTCAGATTTTAAAGACTTGTTGAACACCATTAAGTAAAGAGCTAAATGGATCTGGGAGACATCATTTCAGGTGGCAGGTGCTCACAACAATGAACGGAGGCTTCCTGGTCATGATAGATGGTATTGTTGGATCAGGGTGACCAAAATGCACCAATTTTCCCTGATCTTGCCAGACAAGAGACTACAGGAGATGGATGGTCCATCAAATAGTCTGGCTGTATGCCATTAAAGTTGCTACAAATAGTTCATCAATTTTACTATGATTTAAACATGTTAATGTTTATTCATTTAGTAAGCATTTACTGTAAAGCCTAAGTGTTTGGTGTCTTAAAATACTTTCTTCCCTGTATGACTTTGAAATATGTCAGCAAGATTGTATTTCATGCTTAATCCTTGCTAGATGAAAGATTAGTAATCATCTTTTATTTGCAAAAGTTCCAGCGTCAGTTGCTTTAGTTGCCCACTTTTCTTGTGAAATATTATTGTTAGGCTGACCTTATAAGAAACATACTTAAAAAAGAAATATTGAAGTTACTTTTGTTTAAGGAGTGGGGCATGTATGGTATGTCTTCATTCCTTGGATTAGAGAAGATACCTTGAAAGCTCTAGTGTACTGTGCCTTTGAAGGGAAATATGAATAATATGTATGATTAGACAAAATGTTATCAGCCTCAGCTAATTGATGTTATGCTGTTTATGTACGACTTCCCTATAAAGAGTTCAAGGACAAATATCTGAATATATTTTCACTGCCTTTTTTCTTGTGTTAAGAAAGATTAACCTGGGAAATGTTATCATCTGTTGAACTCAGGGTTGAGTAAGGAGTTAAGCCTCTATCTGCCTATTTTACTATCACTCTAACCAAACTTTCGTTGTCTTTCAGAAGGGAACATTGTTATTCTACAAAATGTGTTAAATTTTTAGAATACTTTATATATCTCTGAAGTCAGTGCCATTCTGAACTTCAGTTGTTCAGAATTTACTAGCTTCAAAGTAATTTCTCTTAAAAGTAGGTCTAGAAATATACATATTGTTTTATAAGGCAGCTGAGATATACGTTACCTAGAAATTAAAAATGCTTGCTGCTTTTAACTATTCAAATTTGTTATGAGGAAAAAATCAATTTCTTTTTGTACATGTGAAAAACTAATCTATTTACTTTTCTTAATCTGTTCAAATTGATCTAAATAAACCTTTTCTAAACATAAAAAAACAAGCAAAGTATGCTGCTTCAGAAGACTTTGTATCCATTGTTCCTAGACTTGTAAACAACCAACAAACCAAACAAATGCCCCTACATTGGTCCATCTTTTTCCTCATAAACTACTGAATTCTGGAATTTGTCAGATGAACTAGCCAAAGAAATCCAGAACTGATGCTGTAACTTGTCTAATACTCTGATCATGGTAAGAGCACATTTTTGTTTTTGTTTTTCAATATACTGTTCATTAGCATGTTTAACGTTATGAGTAGTATGTCAATATTATCTATTAGATTGATAATTCATCTTTCATTAGTTGCTCAAGCAGGTATACATAGTTTTTCCTTACCCTGTTTTTCCATTTAGCAATAACCCCGTGAGATACCTTGAGTTGACAGAGAGTAACTGGCTCAAAGTCACTGAATGATTTTTAACTAGTGCTCCCTATTCCTACTCTAATACCTTAGCCACTATAGCTTGTAAATCCCTAGATAATATCAAAGATAGTTGAATTATGCATTTTGTTGGTCTTTTTGTTAGTAGAATTACATTATGTTCACTGGTGGATAGCATGCATTACCCATAAGTATCAGGAATACACTGTAAAACAGAAGAAAAACATGTGAAAGTTTTATTAACCTGAAGGATTGGAAAACCTTTCTTAGTAGTAATTGGTTATACTATCAGTGTTGTGATTGGTGTAACAGTTTTTTGAAAATGGTATAAAATTGTTTTTCCTTATAGTCTTAAATGCTAAGGCAGATTTTTCTAATTTGATACCCACCAGTTATTTTGGCTCACACATTTTAAGTCTTCTGGGTTGGAAAAGGTGTTCTAAGAATATGAAAAAATTGTAACACCGTATCAATATAATTAGTTATCTCTGCTATAGAAGTGGGGTGTGTGCGTGTTTGTGTGTGTGATAAAGAATTTTTAAATTGTGATTTAGATACAAGTACACAACAATGCTTCCAGTATTTTTTATTTTAATACCAAATCTCATTTATATCTAAGAACACTCAAGAGTGTATCAAATGTTTCAAATTTAAAATATTTCTGGTTTCAAGCAGGTTATTCTAATTGTATTGGAAGTGTTTTAACACTGTTTTGAATTTGAAACAGATGTTTAGAGTTTGAAAGAGGATCGTTTTTAGCTCCAGATACTTCTGAAATGTTTGGAACAGCAGAGAACATTTCAGATCCAAACGGAATGGAGCATTTGAAACATTGAAGAGAGGTATTTTAATTCAAATGTTTCAAATTCAAGATGTTTTGTGCTCCATCAACTCAAAATATGTTCACATCTTTCAGGAACTCATTCTAAGTATTATCTATTTCAATCGAACCATTTCTAATGGTGAACATTTAATAACTTCTGAAATAAAGTTTAATCTACTACCAGAATCATAAATTAAGGCACTCTTCAAATATTTAAAAGACTAAAGTGGCTTCAGATCAAGTTAGGATTAATTCATAGACTAAGGAATCTATTGGTTCCAGATCAGTTGTGGGCAGACATTCTGATTTGCATGTAAAGCATGCTACAGTAAGTGATGTTTCATTCAACTGTTATTCATGCATCATATAGTGAGTATTACTAGAAGTTGTTGCACTAGTCCTCAAAGCTAACTTCCCAGCCACCAGATTAAGTTTCCCAGTATACACATGGATATTGTCAGGAGTCTTTTCAGAATTCATGACTGGAAAAGTATATAAAATGTCATGTCATTTACATTTTTCTGAATATGCCATCCATATCACTAGATCTCTTCTTTATTGTACAAACTTTGTAGAATATTTAGGATTAGCATAATTATAATTTGGTAATGATAAAAGAAGGGCAAGAACATTCCTAAATTCAGGCCAGAAAAATACCATGATTGTGGACTGAAAGGCAGCTACTCTCCCACAATAAATTAATTAAAAGGGTCTTGAAATGGTCATTTCCCCCCTATCTCTATCTTATTTTCTGTTTCTAAATAGGGCAGGCTTATAAACTGAAAATATGTATCTTCAAACACAGCCTTATCCATAGGTATCTGCAAATGCATTTAAGAATTAGATGGCAGTGGCAGAAGCTAATAAAAGTGCACATGGCTCAATCTAGTAGTTGCAAAAAATACTGCTCAATTGATAAAGTTCTATTTTTTTCATTAAAGAAATTGATTAAACTTCCAGTGACTTGATAATGCTTCATAACTGAGTTTCAATATTTTACTAAAAATTTCAAAAGTAGTCAAAGTTAGTATTTTCTTTAGCAAATATTTTGCTTGTTAGTATCTCCCACGAGATTAGTTGTATGTGGTTTTGTCTTTGATATTAATTTAATCTTTGGTATTGATATCATATTATTAATTCAAAATTTGGCCCTTCAGCGGTTTACCCTGAAAGTTACCTTTCTGAAAAACATGAAGCCTAAAGTGCCCAGGAAAAATTAGATTAAAAAAAAAAGTCTGAATATTGAATCTCCAGTTGGAGATAGGAAATAGGAATACTGACTGTCAAATAACACTTGTTCAATATAGCTTGGGTGAATTTTATAGTGGTCTTCATTTTCCTTTTCCAATTTCTGTAAATTGAATAAATGACATACAAAATAAAACTGATGCATATGTTGCATCTACACATATTACTATCTGAAAATTAGTTCCCTTCCAATTCTTTTGTCTTATTTTTTGTTGCCAGCCATGCTGATTAAGTGTATCAAATTCCCACAAACAACAAGAAGAACTATGTTAGTAAGTTCAAATGTAATCTGGGAATTGGTAATATTGGTATATCGGTCACGTTTCAGCTATAGCTTCACAAATAATTGTTGCATAAACCAGTTCCCTATTGTGAATTCCTTCATCTTTGGTACTAACTTAGCCATGGTATGGGAAGCTCTTGAATGCATCTCCAGCATTATTACATTGTGGTAAGACTAGTGGAACTAACTGAAATTACAATAAAGAACTTTTCACATACATTTGCAAACTTTGGAATAAGACCGTATTTGGATTATAGTAAATTTCTTATCCAACATTTATATCTCTTTACATCTTAATTATTTTAATTTTAATTTTTTTTATCTTCAAAGAGATCTTGAACAGTCAGCAAGTCATCTTTAATGACTATGATTAATTTTTTTTTGTTTCTGACCTTTTATTTTATTGTACCTTTAGTGTTTGCTGCCGTATCTTATATTATAACTCATTTAGTTTATTTAACATTTTATGCTATTGGTGGTTTTACTAGTGATCAAGGATAATAAATTAACCTAATTTTTTTCCCTGAAGGTGATTTACTCTGATCTTTAGAATTCTTCCAGTTATTGGTCTAAATTTGTCTTTCTAGCCCCTTGTCTCCCCCTTTTTAAAAATGGGGACAACATTTATTGTCCTCAAGTATTCTTTATTTCACTCAGGAAGCTGATGTTATGATATTTTTCTCTTATTTTGAACAAAATAAATATTTTGTAAATATTTTTTCTCATAATATCCATTGCTAGTGAGCTTTAGTCTTTCTGGTATTGTTACAGTTTTAGGTTACATCTTTGTATTGATCTTACTCTGGAGTTGGTTTGGAGGCGAATGGTGCCAAAGTTCACTCAAATATTCTGACTTTGGTGACTTCAGATTTAAAGAGAGAATGTTGCTTCAAAATGTATGGCAACTTTTATATAGCACCTACTGTATTGGCAAGTCCTTAATGCAATTCCATATTTTCCCAAGATCCTGTCACAGATATTATAACTTTCTGTTATATACATATCTTATGTACAGAAGTATTTTTGACTCTGAAATCCTTCATAACCCTATTTGTCTCCATTTCCACTTCCTACGTGGCTTTTGTTTTTCAGATTTTCACTAAGATTTTGTGTAGCCTCATTGTGTTTTTCTCCTATTTTACATTTTTACGTCATCAAATTGCTTGTAGTTGTGCTTTTAGTATCTGTCTTTCTAAAACTTTCTTGCCCATCTTCAATTCCATTTTCCATTATCTTCTCCATCATGGAAAATTATTTACCACCACTCTATTAAAGTTTGCATTATTGAAGTCCAGATGCACTTTCGACTGTGCTATACTTTCTTAAAATCAAAAGAATTCCAGAATTATTTGATGATTATTATTATTTTTACAAAAGTTGCTGACAGTTTCACTTTTGGGAAGACTCATGTTTGGTAGAGATAATCTCCCAACAATGTTTAGGTAATTAAAATCTCCGGTTATCTCTATTTCATAGCTCTTTGGAAACTCTGCAGTTTCAAAATGGCACTTTTTTATTGTGCAGAATCTCTCACTTTGAAATAATTTGAGTAGGTTCTCACATTGTTATTTTAATAAGACACAGTTACTAAGTAACAAATTGTGGTTTATAAACCACTCTACTTTGCTTCACAGTTAAAAAAATAAAACCATTGTGGCTTAGTGTTCTTTGTTGAAACAGTTATAGGCAGTTCATGAGTTACGGCCATTCGTTCAGCGACCATTTGAAGCTATGGCACTGCTGAACAAATGATACTTATGCCTTGTCCCTAAAGTTATAGCCATTGCAGCTCCTTCATGGTTATGTGATCAAAATTTGGCCGTTTGGCAGCCTGCCTGGACTTAAGATTTCAGGAATGCTTCAACTACTCCCTTCCACCTATTACCCCTACATCTGTACCCTTTTTGCCAATGCATTTTGCCGCCCTTGCTGTCTTGCACTTTACCACCCCAGCTGACTTTTGCTGTCTTCCTGTTCCTACTGCAGATCAAGCGTGCCCAGCCTGGCCTTTTGCAAGGTAATTGCTGGCTGCACAAGGCTTTCTCCCCAAAGTTGGACACGGCAGTTCTCCAGTGAGGTTGCAGGATAGTCCAGGAATGGTGGTGACTTCGTCCTTCTGCCTGGAGACTGAGTCATAATTTTTAGCCACGCCTCCATCTCCTCTCTCTCTGGCGTCGCCTCTGTCACTGACTCCAGTTATCGACTCAGTCCTCGCCAGAGACACACGCTTCGCTTAGTGGCTGAACACCTCTAGGCAGAAAACGAGTCATTTCCATTCGAATTTGTCTTGCACCCTCAGGACATCGTACAGGTTTGAATGTGGTGCCTTTTGCCGGCGGGCGCAAGCCGGCTTGCCTTGGCTTCGTGTTCTTCGGAACAAAATTTAAAAAATCGGCATTGGGATCTTGAAAGCCGGTTTTGGCATAGGAGCAGGCTACCCTGGGTCCGCCCCAGCCGCCGCCCGCGTAGCAGCCATTTTTTAAAGCCA
>QLTV01000598.1:564042-622451 GCA_003457575.1 Thermophis baileyi | reverse complement strand
GGCGGGGCTTCACGGTCATGTGACTGGGTGGGCGTGGCTAGGTGG
This sequence comes from Thermophis baileyi, assembly GCA_003457575.1. Classification (NCBI taxonomy): domain Eukaryota; kingdom Metazoa; phylum Chordata; class Lepidosauria; order Squamata; family Dipsadidae; genus Thermophis; species Thermophis baileyi. The sequence continues at coordinate 622,406 of QLTV01000598.1, read as the reverse complement.
TCACAATCCTAGTTCCCCTTACGAGGATTCCTGCATCCGGACTTTTTGCAATCCCCCAAAGGATTAAAGGAAACCAGATTCCATACAGCTCTCAACCCTTAAGGCAAACCAAATACAAGTGGTCCTCGCTTAATGGCCGGTTGCTTAGCAAGAGTTCTAATTTACGACTGACCTACCCAGAGCTACTTGACCTGTTTTTGGAGTTTTGACAGACACACACACACACACACACACACACACACACACACACACACACACACACACACACACACACACACACTTATGACCAGTTACAACATCCCACACAGTCATGTGACTGAGGTTTTCTATGTTTTTTGCCAGTTTCCAACAATTCCTTCTGGTTTCCGGTTAAAAATGCCCATTGGGGACAATGGACTTGTTTAACAACCAGTGTTCGCTTAATGACCACAAGGTTCACTTAACGACCATGGTGTTTGCCTAACCCAGGGGTCTGCAACCTTAAACACTCAAAGAGCCATTTTTCTATTTTCAACAGGTATCTCTCTCTCTCTGTGTCTCTCTCTTTCTTTCTCTCTATCTCTCTCTCTCATATCTCTCTCTCTTTCCTCTCCTCTCACTCATCTCTCTCATCTCTCTCTTTTTCTTTCTCCCCCCCTCTCTTTCTCATCTCTCCCTGTCTCTGTCTCTCATCTCTCTCTCATCTCTTTCTCCCTCTTTCTCTCTCTCATGTTTCTCTCTTTCCTCTCTCTCATACTCTCCCTCCATCATTTTCTCATCTCTTTTTCTCCCCTTTCCTCTCTCTCATCTCTTTCGCACGTGTACACACACAAGCGGATACCCTTCTGCGCCGGGATCACGGTGGCGGTGGGGACGGCAGCGACTCCTCTCGCTACCGCCACTGCGCAGTGAGATGAGTAGCCGGCTGCGCTGTGCAGGAGAGGCAGAGCTCTTCCCCCTCTGCATCCGGCGGCTGCGGCGGCTGCTTCTCCCCGTTCCCCTCCTTCCTGAGCCGACACGAAGGGGTGTCGGCTGGTGCTGAGCTGCCCACGAAGGAGGCGGAATCGCAAAAAGCAGCTGGTTGCACCAGTGCAGAGAAAATGTTAGGGGCGCTTCAGCTGCTCGGCTCTGTGGAGGTTTGTGCCTTCTCAGGGCAGAGAGCAGGTCGCATGAGGAGGGAGAGGGAGAAAGGGGCAGCGGCGGCCGCTAGCATTGAGGGGAGAGTGCCACACAGAAATGGGAGCACACAGAAACGCCGCCCCCTTCTCCCTCTCGGCTGCTGGGCGATCTCGTGTGAAAGGAACGGCAAATTTAGCAAAGGAATAAAAACTGATTTTACTGCTTCCCCTTGGCTAATGCCCAGAGAGGGAGAAGTTGCTCGATATTCCCCGCTAGAGACCCCAAGGCCAACTGGCAGAGCCCGATCTTTCCACAGGGGAAGGGAAGGTTTTATCGGCGCAAGAGCGTCGCTAGGGAGTGCCCCTCACCGCCTGTCTCTGCCTGTTGCTAAAACTGCTGTTCCCTTCTTCACACAAGATCGCCCAGCAGCCGAGAGGGAGAAGGCGGCGGCATTTCTGTGTGCTGCTGCTCCTGCTACCCTGTTTTCCCCAATATAAGACATCCCCTGATAATAAGCCCAATCGGGCTTTTGAGTGCATGGAATAAGGCCAAGGGCTTATTTCAGGGTTCAAAAAAATATAAGACAGGGTCTTATTTTCAGGGAAACACGGTAGTTCCACAGACAATGCTTGTGGCCACCGCTGCCCCCTTCTCCCTCTCCCTCCCAGCTGCTGGGCGAAGCCGTGCGAAGAAAGGAACAGCAGTTTTAGCAAAGGAATAAAAACTGAGTTTACTGCAAGGCTAACGCCCAGTGAGGGAGAAGTTGCTCTGCCACGAACGGGCAGAGACGGGTGGTGAGGGGCATGCCCGAGCGATGCTCTTGCGCCGATAAAACCTTTCCTTCCCCTGTGGAAAGATCGAGGCCTTTTTACTTCGTCCTAGGCCGAGCCGAGGGGATGCTCCAGGCGCAGGTCACCATCGAAGGCATGGGCAGCCCAGCTCTCAGTTTCTGCTGGCCCTCCGGGTGGCTGCCGCCCATTCACCCTCCCCTCTGCCTTGGATCCTGGTGCTCGCAATGGGGAACGCACTTTCGGGCCAGCCTGGCTGGCTGTTGGGTGAACAGGCGGCCCACTCTGCACCCGCTTCTCTGCTGTTGCTGATGGGCCCGGACCACGCCTTGGGTGCCACCAGCTGGCGCAAATGTACCGTGATGAAGGCCCCCCCCGAATGGGCAGCGCAAAGGCAAGTTGCGCTTCGCTCCTGCACACTTAGGCTTCGGCATTCACTACCCCCCCGCGCTGCCACAGCACCATTACCTTTAGAGAACTGCCTCAAAGATCACGCGGCAAGAGAAAAGGCAGCCGCATGTGCTGCCGCTGCCTTCCAGAGTGGCCTTGGGAAAGCCTGCCCTCACAATTGGACTCCCTTTCTTCCAGCGCTCGTGCGAGGAACTCTGGAGCTTAGCGGCAGCATATTGCATTCCTTAACAAGCCAGCCGGTGGCCTCAGTGTGCCTTTCCTCCCCGTGACTATAATTCTTAAAAATTTTGGGTTCTCGCACGAGCGCTGGGAGAAAGGGAGTCCGATTGTGAGGGCAGGCTTTTCCAAGGCCGGTCCTAGAGGGAGACAGAGATCAGTGCGCCTTTCCTCCCCATGGCTCTAATTCTTTGTGATCTTTAAATGGGCGAGCGGATGAGATGAGTGGTGGGGCGGGACCACCCAGAATTTTCACTACCGGTTCGCCTGAACCGTCCCGAACTGGCTGAATACCACCACTGCCCTAAGCCACAGTGGCAAGCAGCCTCAGAGCTGCACAGTTCTGGGGCTGCTTGCTACCTCTCAAGGCAATATGCAAGGCAGCCAAAAGGTGTATGGGTGTGTGTGTGGGATAGGCAGTTGGGAGGAATTGAAGGGGGAGGGAGAACCTTAGAACAGGGATGTGCAATTATTTTTCCAAAGGGGTCACCTGGGAAACTGGGACTGTAAGTTTGTATCTTTAAAAAAAAGTTAAAATAAACAACTTTCAAGTTTGTGTATACAAATTCAAACAATTTATCATTCATACTTAGTTGTTTTACATTTTTTGAATTGTGGTCTGCGCTGATGATCAGCTAAAATATCACTGCAATCTAGCTTGCTTTTTTGTGTTTACCATACCAACTAAGTAGAAAATATCTGCAGTGTGCTTTAATTTAGAATGTAGCAATTTTCTGCTTGCTAGCAATATTAATATGCTTCATTAATGGGATGGCTTTCATGGGCAGATCCACTCTGTAGTTTGTGATTGTGAAAAGCCACCAAGACAGAACCTTACAAACCTCAATGTATATTATGTAATCAGCTTAAATCCAGAATTGATGATACTTTGGGATTTCTATGGATAAGACATGATCCCATTTTATAAGTAAGCATTCATGTGGATGCAAATATAGAAAGTATTTTGGGATAATTAGTGAGCCTGTAAGCCCCGACATTTCCAGTGTCTCTCTTTGTGTGGCCAACTGTCAGTTTTTTATACATTTATTATAAGAATTGAAAAGGTTATTTAAACATGCTCAACTTGTATAGCTTCAACAAAAACATAGTTGGGAATTCCACCTTATAAAAATGTGTGCTTACAAAGACCCAGTAAATCCATTTAGCTGAATGATCTTATGGAACTCTTTTCAGATCTTCATATGGAAAGGATATCGGGTATTGCCACAACATTGAGGGATGGAGGTTATCTGATAAAGGCTAACCTTTATCACATAACCTCCATCCCTCAGTGTTGTGGCAATACCTGATATCCTTTTCCTATGAAGATCTGAAAAGAGTTCTACAACATCTCTTAACAGGTTACATTCAGACATTTGCCCTGATCCAAAAGTTCTACTCAATACTGTACTCTCATTAAGTAATGAGAAGGCCCAGAGGAACTCTTCTGCCATCCTTAAGTTCTTTAATACAAAGTTGCATTATACTCAAATTATTCAAAACCAAGCCAATAGCACAGCTTTTTTATGGTGTCCAGGTGAGCGCCTTGTCAATTTCTTACCATTAGAACTTATACAATCCAGATTTCTAAGATCAACCTGACAAGTCCCAAAGTGTGTTTCTAACGCTATCCTGCAATTAGAGACAGGAGTCGTGAAAATGGAGGTAAGAGAGTGGATGACCATACTCAACTATTTACTCAGACTATTTTTTTCCCCTCACTTGGCCTTGCCGCATTCACTATGAGAGATGATTTTTTTTTGTATAAATATTTTTATTGTTTTTTATCATACATTTCCTTTCTATGTTGAGCAGTGTGCTCTCTACGTGTCCAAGATGTTAACATGCGAACGTACAAACATCATCATCGTCATTATAGTGTCATCATCGTCATTATAGTTATTATAGTGATATATATATAAACAAATATGCAGTAACATATAAACAAATATATTATCTTCCATTATGGTATCGATTATATAACGGTCAAAGAGGGGAAAAAAATTATCCATCTGTTTTTCTTTCTCATATACACATTTCACCCAATTTTACGACAGTCCATCTCTTTCCGTCTCCTTCCCTCCCTTCCCTTCTCCCCTCTACTTCCCTCTCCTTCCTTCTTTCCTTCCCTCTTTCCTTCCCTCTCTCCTTCCCTCTCTCCTTCTCCTCTCCCCTCTCTACTTCCCTCTCCTCCCTTTTCCTCTCCTCCATGAGAGATGATTTTTAATTTACACGGAAACAGGCAGTGGCATCTAAAAGGTTGTCCTTGGGCTTCTTTCCAAGTCTTCTACTCCGGATGGATATAATTATGCCAAAGCACTTATTAAACAGATTGTAGCAGACGCAAAGCACCAATTGGATCTAGTCAAGATCCCAATCTTTACATACTTATCTCAGAAAGCCTAAACCACCTGAAGGCCTTTAATCTGACACAGTGCCAATACCATCTCAGTTTTCCTTGAAGGCCAATACAGGAAGATTCCTTATCCGGAAAGACAATGCCCCATGACTCTGAACACACAAGAAACAATAGAGCATGACCTTCTCCTACACTTGCATTACAGACACATTCATACTAGCCTCATCGCACCATTACTGCATAAATACCCAAGCCGCACAAGATAATTGTATATGTCCCCATTTCTTTCGTATACTAATCTTTCCATAAAATACAGTTGTTACCAGGTTCTGCACAGTGGTACTTAAAATTCATCATGATCTGTATGATGATCTGTACAGATCTGTACAGATGATGATCTGTACCATAAACTAGACTTAATGAGCATTTAGTTTGCTATACTAAACTAATTAATATGATAATCTTCACCATACTAAACTCTGTGCTCTCCTACATCCATCTATTGCTCCTATCTCTTTTTTAGATTCTTTTAGACTCATGTTTTTATATATACCTTCTCTTTTACTAGATCTGGTTTTTCATACAGTAGTTTTTGGACTTTGGATGTATTTTCTCTGCTTTTTAATTGAATGTACTCTACCTTCCTTATGCAGTTCTATGACCATAATAAAGATTTGATATGTATAGAATGTAAGGTAATTGGATAAATTATCTAGGTATTTAGTGTCAAAAGCTAGATGATTTTTATTTTTATTTTATTTAAGACATTTATAGATGATGGACATTCTGTTTGCCTAGTCCCAAATAATGGCAGTCAACATTAAAAGGTATTTGTACTATAACATTAGGTATGTGAGCTTCAGAACTAGATGATCCAGTTACATTATTTCCTAACTAAAGTAGGAAATATGGTATTTGTCAGGTTCCAGGCCCCATATGGCTCTAATAATATTATTTTTAATTTTAGAAAAATATAACGAGAAGTTGGCATTCTGTAAAGTATCTCTAGAGTAATTTTATTTATGTATTTATTTACAAGAATGCTTGTGGGTTCTTTATCAGGTCCACAGGCATTTTTAGAAAATAAATATGAGTATTCAGTGCTTTAGGGGAAAAAAACAACCCAGAACAAGCTGAGGAAATAAAGACATCATAGATAATAAAGAGAATGGGACAGACTGGTCTCACCAATTTGTCTATTCATATTTTTTTTTACTTTTTATATGTCCCCAACTTTGACTTTCTAAATCTCGGGGTCTTGATCATATTCTGTATTTCTACTTGGTGTTTGAATCTGGACTGTCTAACATCGTGCTTTCTGTTTGGTTATACAAAGATGTTTTTGTGGAGGTACTATTGCTAAAATATAGATGGTTTGTACGTACAGTCCTTTTGGCTGTCGCAAGCTATCTTTTTGGAGCGTGAATGTTTTTTCTTCAATGAGAGTGCATTGTTTGGAGTTCATCCCTATCTAATATTTTGAGTTTTAATTTAATTTTGTTAAGTTTCGCAATTCAAATCCAATTTGGATTTCAGTGTGCATGTCGAAAAGATGCTTTATGTTATTGCATTTTTTCTTTTATTCCTCCCTTTTTTAATTGAGTGATATGTTTTGCTTTTAGAACACAAGATAACTCTATTCTTTGTTCTTTCTTAACATCCCTACAAGTTTGTTTGGGTTTTTTTAACTGCAGGGTAGATAATTTGTCAAGTAATGCATCCTGCTGTTACGTTTGTTTTCAAGGTTATATTGAAATTATTTCTCTTTTTTTTTCATTTTACTGTGTATTCTTTTGTCTCATTTCAGAGAATCTTTATATATATGCAGAGGGATTCTGAACCCTTTTCCTGGTTGATCAGCACAATGTCGTGACACTGGAGTTTTGGTGAGCTTCCTATAGAATTAAGGAAAGTGATTGAAAGAATGGCAAAAACACCAAGTCCAACTAGTATTCCTAAATATCATGTCAAAGTAGAATAAGAATATTGAACAAGAGTATCGTTCTTCCTTTTATTGTCACTTCAGCCCAGTGTCTCTATGAATCGGGCAGAATACAACAAAAACAATTATATTGTAGGGACTTAGTTTTATAGATAGGAAAACTGTATATTTCATTAAATAACTGAGGGAATGGGAAGTGGTGCCCTGTATTATGCTTTGGTTAGCATTTCTAATAATTGTCACAGTTGTCTGTATCATCATCATTATAACCTGCTTTGGTTTTTGATTGTCTTGTATCCTGAATCATAACCAATTCCAGTGGCAATGTAACCAAGCATATTCTAAACGGGGGCAGAGCATATCTACTATAAAAACCGTATATGCCCATTTTGACTTGATAGTCTTATACTTTGAATTCTAAATAATCTTTACTAGTCTAATTAGTTGTAGGAGAAGGACTGGCAGAGCCAGAGAGAAGAGTGAAAAGAGGGCTTAGTTTAGACTTGTTACCTAGCTACAAGCAAATTAAAAACCTTGAATGCCATTGATCCTTATCTAACTTTAACCAGGGGCTGACCATTAGTTGGGAAGATTCCTCAGCATAAACTTTTAGAATTAAGTCAGTTAATTTGAACCTTCACATGTGAACCTGGTTTTTCACGCCTTACATTGGTGGACATTAATGTATTTTGCCAAATATATTGAGTGAAAGATATGTCAGTGTATATCTGGCCTTGGAAAAAGAAAGAGAACAATTCCAGTACAGATAGTCCTCGTTGAACAACCACTTGTTCAGCAGCTCTTTGAAATTACAACAGCGGTAAACAAGGAGACTTACAATAGGTCCGTGATGGCGAACCTATGGCACGCCTTCCAGAGGTGGCACGCAGAGCCCTCTCTGTGGGCACGCGCACCGTCGCCAGCTGCTTTTCTGGTTTCCGGCGCGTGCATGTGTGCCGGCCAGCTGATCATGCACACCAGCCAGCTGTTCTTCGAGTTTCCGGGGCTCTGCGCACAGGTTCCGATTTGGGCACTCGGTGCCGAAAAGGTTCGCCATCACTGCAATAGGTCCTTGTACTTGCAGCCTTTGAAATATTCCTGCTGTCCCATGATTGTCATTTGTGACCTTCACTACTGGCTTTCAACAAGCAGAGTCAAATGAAAAACTATCAGGAGGTCGCAAATGAGGATCACATAACTGTAGGATGTTGCCAACCGCATGGAATGCGCATTACAATGGAAACTAGGACTGCCACAACTGCCATTGTAACGATATGGTCATGTGACTTCTGCTTTACAACCACATTGCTTAGGGAAGTAGCTGCTGATCCCATTAAGCAAGGGTTAGCTATCTGTATGTCATTTCATTTAAAACATTTCTGTACACCGAAAATGAGATTGCATATCTTGTACTATCTTAAACAATAGAAATATAATGACCCTTCCTCACATTTCTTTTTTTCATACTGCAATCAGCAGCTGAATCTTAATGCTTAGCCTACATTCCATTTGGCGATCCTTTGTCAAATATGGAGGGAATAAGGGATAGGTTTATGAAGAAAGACACTGGGAAGCATTAGAAGGAAGAATGATGTGCTGAAAAGTACTACAATCATTATGAGATGATGTTTCTATGCTGCCTTGTAATAATATATTGATACAGTGTCATAAAGCATAGCAAAATTCAGTATTAATGAATAAATGTCATCAAGCAAATATTTATATCTATATAGCATGTTCTTAGAGATGTTTTAAGTTGGTACTTTGATAAGAATGAATCATGCCTCCCTAAATATTATTTAAGATATATGATTCTTGATTGCATGTACAAACACACCAAACTGGCATTGGAATAAATATTTTTTTAATCAGATATTTAGTTGTTATATTGGGTGCAAATGTGCACTGTTGGGAGACCTGAAAGAACAGTTAGGGACAAGCATCATAGAGAAAATCTATATGAAATCCAAAATGACTTGATGGCACAAAATCATCATTGTGTGTGTAGATGTGTGTAGATGTGTGTGTGTGTATGCACACACATACACACATATGTAACCTGAAGGGACAAACACTACTTATATTTATTTAGTAATTATAATGACAATATTGCAGTAGCAATATCTTTCTTTCAAAATCTACCCAAATATTATCATGCATGATGTGTCTTAAGTTTCTGTACTAGCTTACAACATTTGGTGCTGCAACTCTAAACTTGGCAGTTTCAGTGGACATTGTACACATTTGAACAATATCAGAGAAATTAGTACTATGGTTAAGGCTGGTTCTGATTATTTAGAAACAATTAGGAAGTGTTCCTACACAGGTTCTTCCTTTCTCTTCCTCTTTTGCCATGTAAGTTTTTCTAAAGTAATGAGTACGTCTTTTGAGGTAATATGATCCAATTTTGATCTTGTAGATCAATCTTCCAGATGTGTTGGAACTCCAGGTATTCTGTCTCAGAACATACAAACATGCAGAGAATTTGCAAAATTTGGTAGGAGGTTTTCAAGCAAATGAAGTGTCAAAGGAAATGTGTGTGTGCAGATGTGCACACATACACATACACACAGGAAAAATCAGGTTCCCCCAAAGTCCAGCAAGTTTGCCAAATCCAAAACAGCAGGCACAGGAGTGGTTGGGCAAAGTCCAAGAGTCCTAATGTTGTAGCAGAGTCATCAGCCAGTCCCAGTCCAGAATCATAATCACAAAATTTCAAGTTGAGAGGCAACAGAGTCTAAGTTAATAAATATTGCCAATGGAGGGGTTTGAGCTCACTACTCTTCTTACAAATTGGGTGTTGCTTATTTGGAAAGGCAAAGTTCCTTTCTTGAGAAGAGCCTGGCAGAACCCCTTTGCTATCCTCCCTGCAGAGCAAAATCTTGCCCTCCGAGAGGCTGGCGGCTCAGACTCCTCATCTTCTGAGACTAATGACAGCTGGTTAGTGAATGGTGCATCCTCCTCTGCCTGCAACTGCTCAAGCAGCAGTTTGTCTGGCAATGCCGGGACTGGCTGCTCACAGTTAGTTCTGAGTCTGAGCTGGCCATGACATCAAGTCCTTTGACTGTGCTTGTTTGGGTTTCGAGAAACTGTAGTTCCAGTATGCTGAGAGGTTGTCTGATTCAGGAAGGCTCTTGAAAATCTATAGTTATATGAGTATTGTAGGCTACATAGAATTTTTTAAAGGCTCAAGTTGATACGAAACAAGGCATAGATAATGTATTTTTTATTCTAAAAACTTACATTTGATTGCAGAGAAACTCTCCCTTCTTGGTTAGATAGGGCACACCTGATTGTTGCTTTTAAATATATAAACACTTCACTTAAGGATGAAATACGTGCTCATGTTTGATCTGATTAAAATCTTTCATTTCTCCTTTTCAATTGAAAGATAAGAGAAATGGCCATGTATTGATCTCAAATAGTTCTAGACTATTTTTTTATTCTGTTTGCTTTTGACTGGTTTGCGTAGTTTGCTCTGGAGATGAGAGACTTCCTTACAAAAGCAGGAGTCACTCATTTGGAGAATGCTGGATTTGCAAGAGGAAAAGGTCCAGTGCAGCAGAAAAGAGAAGCACGGAGGAGAAAGACAAGTAGGCCAGTGGCACTGAGGAAAGCACGTGGCAGAAAGTGTTTCACAACAGCCAGGAGCAACAGAAGGACTTGACAAGAGCCTGTCAGTGTGTTTAATAGTGTGCTTAGGATTTCTGTCAATGCATTCCAGTAACCCCAAAGTGAGAAATTCCCCGTCAGGAAATGCCCAGAGGTAAGAAATGTTCATTGGCCTTTAGATAGGACATGATTATGCTATGTAACTGCTAAATAAATATGAATTATTGAATATTTCAATATATGTTTTATCTACTGAGTACTCTTAAATTTTATTGAGCTCTGTGGAACACGGTGAGATCTATGTTCATTTCTTCTCAAGGGCTTTCTACTTTTGTTTTGAATTTCATTTGGAGAAAGTTATTCAGACATAATACTTGATTTTTCTTTTAGTCTTCATTGAGAATCTCTGGTGTAATTTTTGCTAGGTATATTTTAGGAGAAATGATAGATCCAATCAATGTGCTAGACATCATGCTATTCTATTCTATTCTATTCTATTCTATTCTATTCTATTCTATTCTATTCTATTCTATTCTATTCTATTCTATTCTATTCTATTCTATTCTATTATTTTTTTTGAGAGTGGGAGGGCAGAATAAATACCAGGAAACATTTATATTTATATTCATAGATATTTGTAAAAGCACAGTCTATTCAAGACTGAAATTTATTCTAAATTTATTAAAAAGAGAAGAATAGTAAACAAGTAATTTGGTTCAATGATGCCTATTCTGCTGAAGTAATAATTTTTTTTTAATGAAAAGCCATGTAGATGTGAGTGCAGAGAATTTTCTCTGTCTTATTGCTGATTCTAATTTCATCATATTTGAGAATTAATTGATATGTTGTATTCAGTGGCTGACTGAATTTTATAGCTCCAAAAGTATTGTACTCACATGAAAACTAAAATTTTAAGATAACTTAAATGGTGTTCCAGACTAATTTCCATTATCAGGGACATTTCCCCCAATCTGGAATATCTCTCTGTAAAAATTATTAAATGTAGTGACTATTGGGTGTAGTTTTGAAACAATTTATACATTAGCTCCATGCAGAGTATATAAAGTAAGAAATTTGGATCCAATCTTTTAATTATTACTGTGTGATATAATATTTGCATCTATCAGTTAAAAAGTAATTTAAGACAGAAATTTACAATTAATGTAATTTTCTAAGTAGAGCAATCATTTCTGAGCTAGCTGTTTTCTGATGGTTGAGCTGTTTGAATCCAGAGGGGTGGTTTTGTGAACTTTATGGTGTCTTGTTATTTACTTTGTGCTGATCTTAATGTGAGGCACGTCTTTGTACATAGAAACCATTGTCTTTATTGACAGAAGTCAAAGAGGTACATCCTCATGTGACTGACTGGTTCCTAGGATCTGGGAGGTTGCTATCTTGCTCTCTTCACTAAAGTAATAATGCCTCAAACAGCTTAGTAACTCTCTCAAAGCACCTTTTAAAATAGGAGCTGAACAATAAGCATATAATGAATTAATTTCTTAGAGTTTCCACACTATATAATAAGTCTGAGTTAGAAGCAACTGCTGAGTAAATCGGTGTGTATTATTATGTGTTCTGTTGTATTGTATTGTATTGTATTGTATATTATTCTCTTCATCTTTCCTTGCCAGTAGTCCTAAGTCAAAACAGGAGGTGATGGTCCGTCCCCCTACAGTGATGTCCCCATCCGGCAACCCGCAACTGGACTCTAAATTCTCCAATCAGGGTAAACAGGGGGGTTCAACAGGCCAATCCCAGCCTTCTCCATGCGATCCCAAGAGTGGGGCCCATACACCAAAAGTGCTTCCAGGACAAGGAGGAAGCATGGGGTTGAAGAATGGGGCTGGCAATGGGTCAAAAGGGAAAGGAAAGAGAGAAAGGAGCATTTCAGCCGACTCGTTTGAACAGAGAGATGCTGGAACTCCCAGTGATGAATCAGAAATCAAAGGTATGTTAATATTCAAAAGTGCAGAAATATGGATAACTATTTTGATTGAGAGCTTCTATTATTGATCCTCTTCCTTTGTTTTAACAATGTACTAGGCCTGATCTGTAAAAGCAGAGCAAATTAATAGGAATATGTATTAGTTATAAGGTGAATTGTTTCATAGATAGGCTCCTAAAAGTGTACACACACACACACACACACGACAAGACAAATGTTTAAGTTTCTTAACAGCCTTTTCCCCCCCCCCCCGATATACTGGTACTTAAATGGAGGGCATATTCCCTTGGCCAGTAACATGAGTCTCAATGGGTTCCTACCAGAGGACTCTTTAGTCTCAGAAAAGAAAAGGTCTATATTTCTGTATATGTGAGGGAGAAATGTTTCTTCCATAGGTTTAAAGAGAAAACCTTCATTTTACAAACATTTAATAAGGAGCAGTTACTGAATTCAGAACTAATATATTTTACAAGAAATTCATTTTATAGGGTTTGTTTATATTAATCTCAGGAATGATGCTGCTGAATTTGTAGTAGTTCGGTTCATGTGTGAATCCTGTGGCCTTTTCTGTGGAATTATTTTTAACCCACTATAACCTGTTTGCTAGTGCTCTCCACAAATACAGTCTGCATTCACACAATTAGCCCAATTAAGAGTGTTGCTGATCTTTAAAACCCTAAAGGGCATAAGGCCAGAATGCTTAAAGGCTTGTCCCCTTTCATTCTAGATTGCTGTTTCCTTAAGTTCTAATGGAGAGATCTTCTTTCCACATGTTTTTTTTTTTATGATTGGGTAAATTATATTCTCAGAATTCCCAGTTCCAGAAAGCTTAACTGGTAGGATTTTATAAATGAAGGATTGTTCTTTAGGAAACAAATGCACAAAGTACGTTGAGTGGCTTCAGATGCTACTTCTCTGCGGTAGGCATGCCTAGTAACTAAACAGTATGAGTTTGGTTGATGGGACTAATTATACTGCCCATTAACAATTAGCCGTGATGCTGGGCATGCTTTTTCTGTTGGCTCTTTCATTGATATTCTATGGCTTCCAGCTCCCCATGCTCAACTCTATAGAACTGTGTGAGCTAGGGACATTTCTATAATAGCAGCATAAAATCAGTATAAATCCTATAATAGCAGTATAAATAGGCTTGGCCAGTATCCAATACTTTCTAGTATCGAATATCTTTCTAGTACGTATTCATGTGTTCAGGGGTATTTCTCTAATTATATCAAATATATATTTGTTAGATTGAAATCCTGTTTCTTGTTGGAAGTCACATATCCTTTTCCCGTTTTTCCTTCTACGGTATTAGAATAGATTGGGATAATTGATAATGTAACAACCATTAATAGTGATATTTTCCTTGAGTGCTGTCTAGTTTAATTTTTGTATCTCTGATGAGAATTTGTTTTTAATTTATTTAAGATTGTTCTGCACCCAGAATTATTTGCTGGGATGGATGCCCATACAAATTAAATAAATAATGATTGGCCCAAAGTCAACAAGCTACTATAGTAGACTTGAGTTTGGTTCTCTCAAGTCCTACACAGGACATCCTACAGTGCACATTGGGAAGTTGTTTCTAGTTTGATGCCTCCAGATTGCATTGCTTTGAACCCCTTTGCCTGTTTGAGACTTGGTATTAACCATAGTGTACATTGAATCTCCAAGAAAAAGATACGTATAACTATGTACAGAATCAAATGGACAAGGCTGAATTATTTTTATGAATATGTGGTAAATTTGCAAGTTGTTCTTGGAACACTTGTATTTCACTTTAAATTAATATTTTAGAAGATTTTATCTTCTATTAGATTTCTAATTAATTTTTTATTATTGTGTAATGGATGTGAGAATGATCTTGACGGACAGGGGAAGAGATGCTGCCTAGGAAATGATCAAACAAGATAGGGGAGACCCTGGAGTTGCTTAATACTCAGAAAGAATCTTAAGACCCACCTTAATGGATCAGGTGGTTAAAAGTGAGCACAGGAGATTTCTAATTTCAGACTTGCAAGATTCTGTTATTGTAGCTGAATAAAATTGAATTAGCTCATCTGGTCATGTTTCCTGTTTGGTTTACCTGGGAGGGCTGATATGTTGTTTATAAATCTTATCTTTGGTTTATTTGACCATTTTAAATTTTGTAGCCATTTTAAATGTTGAAAGCTGTTCTTTAATAATGTATGCATTAGAACAGTGGTTCTCAACCTTTCTAATGCCGCGACCCCTCCGTGACCCCCCGCCGCCGCCGTGACCCCCTCCCGGCCCCCTCCCCGCATGGGATGAGGTGACAAAGGGGGCATGGCACCAGGGGCGAAATGCTCCCGGTTCGGGCTTCCCTGCGGGTCGCCGAACAGCTGATAGCGTCGGAAGCGGGAGACTTCGCCCGGACGCCGCCATTTGGGTTCTTTTACCCTCTGCGCATGCGCAAAGCGTTCTGCGCATGCGCAGAGGGTAAAAGAACCCAAATGGTGGCATCCGGGCGGGTGGGCGAAGTCCCCCGCTTCTGTCGCTACCGGCTGTCCGGCGACCCGCAGGCACGGCCGAACCGGGAGCATTTCACCCCTGCAGTGACGGTGGCACCAAGATGGTGGGCTAACGCGTGCGGCGACCCCTGTGAAATGGTCGTTCGACCCCCAAAGGGGTTGCGACCCACAGGTTGAGAACCGCTGCATTAGAATGTCTGAGTTGAATTTTTAATATTAATTGATCACAGGTTGTCATCAACTTACAACCAAATTGAGCTCAAAATTTCAATTGCTAATCAAAGCAGTTGTTAAGTGAGGTTTGCCCCATTTTATGCCCTTTTTTGCCACAGTTGTTAAATAAATCACTGCAGTTGTTAAGTGAATCATGCGGTTGTTAAATGAATCTGGCTTCCTCCATTGACTTTCTTTGTTGGAAGCCAGCCTGGAATGTTGCAAATGGTACTTATAAGATCCTGGGACAGTTCAACTTTCATATATACATGCCAGTTGCCAAGCACCTACATTTTGATCATGTGACAATGGACTGCTGCAATAGTCATTAAGTGTCATAAGCCACTTTTTTCAGTGCCATTGTAATGGTCACTAAACTAATGGTTGTAAGTCAATGACTGCCTATGATTTGCTTAAGTGCCAGCTATTCACAAGCATGTTAAGACTATGGAACCATCTTTCCCCAGTGGGATTGGCCTGCCACTCATGCTGGCGAAAGGGCCTTCATTAGCCAAGGAATGTCAGCTGTGGAATTCAGGAGAATAGCCTTCTCTACCACAGCTCCTGCCCTTTGGAACATCTTGCTACAGGAGATAAGATCCGCCTCCTCTTTTAGCCTTCAGTAAAGCCCTGGCTATGCCGACTGGCATGGAATCCTTAAGGAGAAACTACTGGCTGGAGGTGGTTGGTACACTAACAGAGAAGGTTAACTTGACTCTCTCCTCCAAAACTTTGTTTTAGTTTGTTTTAATTTTTTTGTATTTTCTGTAATTTTTTATAATTTATAAATTTATTTATAACTGTATTTATAAGTTGTTTCATCCTGATGTAAGCAGCTCAGACTTGCCTGAATTGCGAGATGGACGACAACTAAATTTGATAAAAATAAACAAACACAAACTTTGACACAAATGCCCCACAGCTTTAGGAACCAGTAGTAGCAGTAAAGGAAACTAGAACTTTGTATTTTGAATCTGTATTTTCCCCATTGACCTATTTGCTTTATTTTCTTTACTTTGCCACTTTATACGCCTGAGGCAAGAACCATGTTGTATACTTAATATTTTGCAGTATTTTATAATCCCCCCCCCCGCTTTAATATTTAATAATAGTTGAATGTTAGGACAGTGTCGATTCCTTACACAATATCAGTATTCAGTTTTTCAGTGAGCCAGGAATTTCTTTTGTACTTACACTTAAAAAGTCCTGTTGATTATAGTGATATTCATTATATATATTATTTGGTGCAGACTACAAAGAGCAGCTGCTATCTTTGCTGAACCATGAACCTCGTTTTGTGTGTTACCTATCCCAAAAGTTTTCTGAAATAGTTATTTCTTCCAAAGCAGCTAGATACCATATTGCTTGGGATGTTCCCTTGCTTCAAGGCTTCTACTAAGTAACATCAATAAATTATTTTGTAGAAGCAGGACAGCTCCCTCTCCCCAAATTCTGTTTTACTTAAATTAAAAGTGGGCTATTGAAGAAATTAAAACCTACATTATGCTCTTCAAAATAGAACTCTCTTCACTTGTTTCTTTCTAGATCTTGGTTCTGCTGAACATACAAAATCACAAGATGCGTCACATACAACACACTCCATGGTTCCTTCAAATAGTTCAGTTCCCCGGTCTTCCACACCTTCCCATGGTCAGACTACAACTTCAGAACCAGGAAGCATACAGAAGACTCCATCCAAAGTGGTCTATGTTTTTTCAACAGACATGGCTAACAAGTAAGTGGATCCATTTTTAAATAATAATTTTATTAAAAATTAAAATTATAACGATAAAAAATTAAAGTAAAAAATGGAATAAAAAGAAAAATAGAATTGCAGAAAAGAAAAAAGAAATAAAAAGATAATGAAAAGGAAGAAAAAAATAATATGGGAAAGACAAAGAAAAAATATATGAATTACTTCCCCCTTCATCACAACAAATATAAACAATTTTAGTGGCTTATTTTAAAATACAACACATGATCTCTGTTTCCCATATCATATCTCTTATCTATGAACAAATCCTTAATATCTCATCATCAAAACTTGATCAGCAAAAGTCCATTCAGTGTTACTAGAGATAACATATCTATTTTAACCTTGATCACGTAACTCAATTTTATATTCCTTTCTTTTACTTTCAGCAGTCTGGATTTCTTTTCATTTTTTTGGTCCCTTTTCACAGAATTCTTCACAGTTATGACAAGCCTCCTTTGTAAATTCAATACAGGAAAATTATCAAGGTCTTTGTCAGGCATAACCCCAAATATGACAATGAAATCCAATTGACTCCTATTCTTTATTTGCTTATACCTAACGAACATAATATTGCGTGAGTAAAGATATAACCTTTTAACATTATAGCTATATCCCGAGAGATTCTGGAGTGTGAATACCCTGAACTTCTTCCTCCCTCCTCCATCCAGCTCAGGACTGTACAATCACTTAATTTGGGCTTCTGTCTGGAATGTACTGCCTCTTCCCTGGGAAACTCTGGTGCTACTGAGATTCCCCCCACCCCACCCAAGTGCACATTCCATCACAGGTTTCTTTACATAGGATAATCTTCATATTTTGATTATTGCTGTCCTGTAGAATAATGCCAGATTTGTCTTTTTGCAGGTTGTTCTTAATGAGAAGTGACAGCCAGTCATAGCTTCCTGTTATAAATATATCTGGTGTAATTATTATCTATAAATCTATCATCATATGTGTGGTACATATTTTTCTCTGAGTTGAAGTAGGTTTATTGTAAGAAAGCTAGAAAATACTGTTCCTATGATAGTGCAATATTTGATATCCCCATCTATATCCCAGTGCAGGATTTAAACTGATAACTCTACCAGGGAAGGACAGTATCAGTTTAGATTATTATTTATTGTAGGACTTGACTGACTGAGGAATGTGTGGATGGATGAAAGCACAAATGGAAAAGGGAAGAAAGCCTAAAGAATGGAGATTACTGAAGAAAATGGAATTAAATTAGTGAAAAGAAGACTTGATTAAGATCTATACTGTAAATGACTCGAGACAATGGGAGGAAGGCCAGCACAAAATTGTGTTGTGTCAGTTGAATGTCCTACCTTCATGAATTGAAAAGTCAAGAGTTGAGGCTTCAGTTATTATGATTGTTGTCCTCAAGGTGAAGCAGTCAATCATTGCATCTGCAGATGCCAGCATTCAGAGATTGATTAGCAGTCAGCATGAGAAGCAGCAGATACAATGGCAGGAATATACAGTTCTCTTACCACTATTCAGCAGGAAGGCTAGAGGATGTAGCAAAAGGAACCACATGAAGAACTGCAAAGGCAAAGCAGCATGGAAGGATCAGGAAGTGGAGGAGTATGGCCAGGCTTGTACCAGACACACAGGGAAACAATAGGAGTTACTAGGCAAGGACTGGTTCAGCCTGGTTTTGTTCAAGTACTGCAGCTCAGAACATTGGACTGCTGGGAGGAAGATTGGAGGAAAGGAGGAGAAGAGTGATAACTCCCTGAGTGGAAGTAGAAAACAAAGATTTCCCATTGGATTGTGATAATATGGGGGCTAACTTCAACCTGTGTGAGAGCTGGATGGAAGAGATTGGTCAGGGGAAATTATATTAGGTAGAGATAGATAAATTTAAAGGTTAGGTCAATTGCCAAGAGAGGGAGATTCTCTGGAGAGATATTTGTAGTGGCATGTAACTCTTGGGAAAACTTGAGACGGGAGGGACTGCAGGAATTAATAGAGGACCTGGTAAGGAGGAGAGGATTATGGTTGTAATCAGAAGAGAGGAGTTTGATAGGATATGGGTGAAATGAGTTTTACAGGGCATTGGAAAATTATGGCCACTTTCTACTTCTGTGATTTCTTCCCCAAATGTTAAGTCAAGATGGTTAGAACTTGGGATCAAGCCAAATGTCAGGTCCACTTGCAATAAATCTATCACTATCCATGATCTAATTGTGAACAAGGAGGCAGATATTGATATATATTACTGATAACTGATTGGTAAGGATGAGTGTGTTCTGTGTCTGAGATGTGTTCACTTGAGTTTCTGGTGCTACATTAGCCTTCATATTTAGGCAAGGAAGGAGGAGTGGCAATCATTTTCTGTGAAACCTTGTGAGAAGCACTGTTTTGTATGTGACTGGAGGTAAGATCTTGTTTGTGTGGTAAGGGTTGTGGGAGAAGCTAGGAAAGCTACTGCTCTACTGTTGAATTCCAGTTCAAGTTGCTAGTACTTAACAGTGAGTTGGTTGTTGATTCCCTTGTCCTCCTGATTCTGATTGAGTTCCATTCACTGTCAATGAAGCTAGACTCTAAAATGCATGGCCATAGACTGGTCTGAGGTTATCATGGCTCTAATCAAAGTGATATACTAGATTTGGTTTTCAACTCAGAACAGATGGTATGTGTTGGTGGAAAACATTTCCTTTAGCAGCTTGTCATAGATTATTCCAATAACTTGGATTGGGTTAATCAGGCCCAACATTTTCTGCAGAGAGAATGGTCCAATTAAAATGGTCTCTCTAAGTTCCTAATGGACTTGACAGGCTTATAAAGGCATTTGGACATTTATGAATGATTGAATGGGAAGTTCTGTTGGGCATATAGTTAAGCTTTGGAATACCGAATCAATGCAAATGCTTGATAGGATTGTTCCTGAGTGACTCTTCTATTTGTTGGTCCTAGGGGATTACTTTGTAGTTTTAAGGAATTCCTTGAGATGAAATGGCGAAAAGATACCAAGAATGACAATGTAGGGGGAAAAGTGAAGATAATTGAATGTGGATACAAATTTAGCTCTGAGCCATCATTGCAGAACTAAAGGGATTAAGAAGTGTTACTTCTCTACCATTTTGCATTTTTTAAATGACCTGAATCCTGTTGAGTAAGGTTGGGTCAGAACCAGGAATGAGTTACTGTGAAGGCATTTGTGGATAGAGTTCCTCATTTTTGCACAGTGTTGGGTTGGGAACCAGTCTAAAGAGTTGACCGAGGTGATGTCCTTGAAATTGTGAATCTCCAATTGACTAGAATCCTTGGTAAAGTTACTTCTACTTGTGAACTTGATCCCATCTCGGCCTGTGTAGCTACTGTGTAGAATGAAGGTCTGAATGTCAGTAAATGCCTTTTTAAGAAATGTCTTGAAAGATGTGCTGGTATGACTCCTGCTTAAGAGGACTTCCCTGAACCCACCCATGTTAAATGACTATTGCCTAGTCATCATCCTTTCCTTTTTAGAGAAGTTTGTGACAAAGGATTCTGGAGCAAGCAGATTATATACATTATAGACTTCGTTCTAGTCATAGAAGTCATTGCCTGATCTCTATGGCAGGATTTGGAAGCAGGGAACATATCTCTTGTCCTTGATGCTTCTTTCATCATCCTTCAATACCACTGACCGTGGTATTGTTCTAAGATTCCCAGTAAGAGATGTGATAGAAGTCTTGACCTGACTGGGAAACTGTCAAGATTTATATGTATGAGGGGAAACATAAGATATGGCAATGGATTTGTAAAATGATTTGATTATAAGTATATATTGCTTTGTCTGACGTTATTCAATTGGAGCAGCATAGTAGTTATAAATAAAGCAAAACATGTTTTTGATATATTTATCAACTGTCCTTTTGGGCTATAAGAATTCAGTTACAGAAGGAAACTTGAATTTTTATGGCAGAGAAGAATATTCTAAACGATGTCTTAGATGTATCTGTTTTGTTTTCCTCAGGGCTGCAGAAGCTGTATTGAAGGGACAAGTAGAAACCATTGTCTCTTTTCACATTCAGAACATCTCTAACAAGGCAGAACAAAACAGTGTATCCTTGGTAAGTACCGTATTTTTCGGAGTATAAGACGCAGTGGAGTATAAGACGCACCTTAGTTTTTGGGGAGGAAAATAAGAAAAAAGCTGATTGGCGGGTGGATCGTGCTCCCGGAATACCCCAAATCAGCTGTTCTCAGAGGTGAATTTTAGCAACAGGTTCGTTGGTTGTGAGCTCTGTGCCTTGCTTTTTTTTCTGCCTCTGAAACCTCCGTTTGAGAGTCTGGGCGGGGCTACATTTGGAGTATAAGATGCACCCAGATTTTCACCCTCTTTTTGGGGGGGAAAAGGTGCGTCATATACTCCGAAAAATACGGTAACTTGATAAATGGAGAAGAGAATGGAGAACAGAAAGCTGGGCAGAAAATCGTTATATATTATTTTTACTACTGTGCATTTTTTCCAGCTACGAAAAGTGCTGTGCAGTTTTGCCCTCATTTGCCAAAAGAGTCAGGCTTGCTTTCTATAGCTTGACTTGGGTGGGTTACTTTTTGTTTTGGTTCAGGTAGAGAGAAGGTTCTGGCAGACAGGAGGCATAAAAATGTTGTAGCTCTAAAATAAATTCCTCACCTTCAGAAGTTGAACAAGATCAGATGATAAAATCTTATGTTTGTGAAAGCCATCTTTGATCAGTTTCTAATTAACAAGAGCCATGTGAAATTGTTTTCTTCAGAACACTCAGCTTCCGCCTCTCCGAAATGATACAAAGCCTCAAGTTCCATCACAGCTGCCTACTTCCCAAGAACAAACTCCTCCCCAGAATGCAAAAATGCAGCAGACTCCTCCCATTCCAGTTCCAGCACCAGCACCAGCACCTAAATCTACTAGTTCTTCTTGCCCTATTGACCAAGACAATCCTGGCCTAGAAAGTAATGTGATGCCTGCAGGAAGTCCTGCTAACTCCACTCCTCTACAAGCTGAAGGATTTGGGCAAACTTCAACCCCCAATAATCGAGCAGTTAGTCCGGTTTCCCAAGGAAGTAATAGTTCCACTGCAGATCCTAAAGGTCCCAACCAGCAAGTATCTGGAGGAGATCCACCAAACATGGGTGAAAATCCAGATGGGCTATCCCAGGAACAATTGGAGCATAGAGAACGTTCGTTACAAACTTTGCGAGATATTCAGCGAATGCTTTTCCCAGATGAAAAAGAATTTGCTGGAGGCCAAACTGGGGGGTCCCAGCCAAATTCTGCAGTTCTGGATGGTCCCCAAAAGAAATCTGAAGGACCAATACAGGCAATGATGGCCCAATCTCAAAGTTTAGGTAAAGGGCCAGGACCCCGGACAGAAGGAGGGGCTGCATTTGGTTCCCAAGGGCACAGAGACATGCCATTTTCACCAGATGAAGTTGGACCACCATCCATTAATTCTCAAACTGGTCCTATTGGACCAGACCATCTGGATCACATGACCCCTGAACAAGTAGCCTGGCTGAAATTGCAGCAGGAGTTCTACGAAGAGAAACGGAGAAAGCAAGAGCAAGTTGTACAGCAGTGTTCCTTACAGGACATGATAGTTCACCAGCATGGACCACGAGGATTAGTTAGAGGCCCCCCACCTCCATATCAGATGACCCCAGGTGATGGCTGGGGGCCTGGAGGCCCTGAACCCTTTCCTGAAAGCATAGCAATGCCTCACTCACTACCTCCAAGAGGCATGCCCCCCCATCCCAATGTACCTAGCAGCCAGATGCGACTGCCTGGATTTTCTGGAATGATAAACCCTGACATAGAAGGACCTAATGTCCCAAACACCACGGGTAGACCTGGGCTTTCAGGTGTTCCTTGGCCAGATGATATGCCAAAAATTTCAGATGGCCGCAATTTTCCTCCTGGGCCGGGTGTGTTCAGTGGTCCTGGACGAGGGGAGAGGTTTCCAAATCCTCAAGGTTTGCCTGAAGATATATTCCAGCAGCAGTTAGCAGAAAAACAACTAGGACTTCCTTCTGGCATAAGCATAGAAGGAATTAGGCCTGGCATGGAGATGAACCGGATGATTCCCCCTCAAAGACACATGGAGCCTGGCAATAACCCCATCTTTCCACGTATGCCAGTTGAGGGACCCATGAGCCCTTCTCGGGGGGAATTTTCAAAAGGAATACCACCTCAGATGGCAGCTAACAGAGAGTTGGAATTTGGGATAGGCCCCAGCAGCATGAAAGGGGATGTGAATCTGAATGTAAACATCACTTCCAATCCACCAATGTTACCTCAGAAAATGAGGGAAGCTGGAGTGGGTCCAGAAGAAATTATGAAGATGCGCCCGGGTATCTCAGAAATGCTCCCCACTCAGCAAAAAATGGTTCCCTTGCCATTTGGTGAGCATCCTCAACAGGACTATGGAATTGGCCCAAGACCGTTTCATCCTATGTCTCAGGGCCCAGGTGTTGGTCTCCGAAATCATAGAGAGCAAATAGGGCCTGACCAAAGGACTAACAATCGTCTTAGCCACATGCCACCACTACCTCTGAACCCCTCCAGTAACCCAAACAGCCTCAACACGACTCCTCCGGTTCAACGCAATCTTGGACGCAAACCCCTGGATGTCTCTGTTGGTGCCAGCCAAGTTCATTCTCCAGGCATAAATCCACTTAAATCTCCCACAATGCGCCAGGTTCAGTCTCCCATGTTGGGTTCTCCTTCTGGAAACCTCAAGTCTCCCCAGACTCCTTCACAGCTGGCAGGGATCCTTGCTGGTCCAACTACCGCAGCCGCAGCTGCTTCAATCAAATCTCCCCCAGTTATGGGTTCTGCTGCCGCTTCACCTGTCCATCTCAAGTCTCCATCCCTCCCTGCACCTTCTCCTGGATGGACTTCATCTCCAAAGCCCCCATTGCAGAGCCCTGGAATCCCCCCAAACCATAAAGCATCTCTTGCTATGTCTTCACCAGCCATGATGGGAAATGTTGAATCAGGTCAGACTTATTTTTTCTTATGTCTTTTTGATCAGTAGTGTCCCTTGCTTGTTTCTAAATTGTTTTGCTCTGATGCTATTAACAATTGCTCAGCAGTTGCGCAGGTCAATTTGTTTCTCTTGAGAATTTAGTTGTGAGCATACAGTCTCTCTGAGTTCTACGGTTTTATGTATCAGGACATAGTAAAAATCATCTGGTCTTTAACAGTTCTTAAAAGTAGGTAAATACAATCTCAGATGAACAACACATGACATATTACACCATGTCATCATTTATTTTACAAAAAGAAATCCAAAATGGAGATGCCATTTGTGAAAAACTAAGTACACTTCATGATACAATAGCTTGAGGAACCACTTTTAGCAACAATAACTTGAAGTAATCATTTTCTGTATGACTTTATCAGTCTCTCACATCATTGTGGAGGAATTTTGGCCCACTCTTCTTCAGTTTCTTTTCAGTTCATTGAGGTTTGTAGGTGTTTATTTATGCACAGCTCTCTTAAGGTCCCACCACATCATTTAAATCGGGTTGAGGTCTGGACTTTGACTGGGCAATTGCAACACCTTGATTCTTTTCTTTTTCAGCCATTCTATTGTAGATTTGCTGGTGTGCTTTGGGTCATTGTCCTTTGCATGACCCAGTCAGTATCAGCCAGCTTTAGCTGTTAGACAGGTGTCCTCACATTTGAGTCTAGAATATCTTTGGTATACAGTAGAGTTCATGGTCGACTCAATGACTGCAAGGTGCCCAGGTCCTGTGGCTGCAAAACAAGCCCAAATTATCACCACTCCACCACTGTGCTTGATGGTTGGTGTGAGATGTTTGTGCTGATATGCTATTTTTGGTTTTCACCAAACATGGCACTGTGCATTATGGCCAAACATCTCCACTTTGGTATCCTCTGTCCAAAGAACAGTGTTCCAGAAGTCTTATGAGTTGTTTAACTTCGCAAACCTAAGCCATGCTACCATGTTCTTTTTAGAGAGAAGAGGCTTTCTTCTGGAAACCCATACTTGTTCAGTCCTTTTTCTAATTATATTATCATGAACGTCAACATTTAACATGCTAAAACTGATGCCTGTAAGTCTGAGATGCAACTCTTGAATTTTTTGCAATTTCTCTGAGCATTGCATGGTCTAATCTTGGGATGAATTTGCTGGGACGTCCACTCCTGGGAAGATTGGAAACTGTCTTGAATGTTTTCCACTTGTGAATAATCTTCCCCATTGTAGAATGATGGACTTTAAATTGTTTGGAAATGGCCTTAACACCATTCACAGATTGATGGGCAGAAACAGTGGCTTCTCTAATATCATTGCTAATGTCTTTTCTTTTGGGCATTGTGTTAACACATACCTCAGTGCTAGAGACCAGCAAACTCCTAGAACTTCGGCTTTTATAGTCACATTTACTGAAGATTAATTGACCAAGAGCACTTGATTAGCAGAACCTGGCTGCTACTTAGCCCCTTCATACCTATGGAAGCTGTAAAGATATCTTAGTTTTTCACACATGGCTTCTCCATTTTGAATTTCTTTTTGTAAAATAAATGACAAGGTGTAATATGTCATGTCTTGTTCATCTGGCTGTATTTACCTACTTTTAAGAACTGCTAAGGACCAGATGATTTTTACTATGTCCTGATAGATAAAACCATAGAACTCAAAGGGTGTACTTTCTTTTTCACATGACTGTATCTTCCCTCTCTATTGTTCAAACTAAAGCAAAGGGCTAGGGGTCAGTAATCTAGTAACAGAATTGGTGAAAACTGTGAATTGATAATTGAGCAAGCTGTTTAAATGTATGTTCCTTGTTTAGCAGCCTGATATACCCATCTAGTTTGATTGATTAAATTATTAAGCAGAAATATTGAGAACATGGCCATTAGTTAGAGGACCATTTTGAAATAGGATTTCCTTTATATCCATACTGTAATAATACTGAAATAGTTTGCTTTTGCTGCCTTCTGGGAACTTTGAATTCTTGATCAAATCTATACACTGGTGATCTTCCATCCAAGTATTAATTGGATGCAGCCCTGCTTAGCATTTTGATGTCAGTCAGGGTTGGTTAGGTTCTGCCACCAACCTGAGTGTGGCATAAAATTGTCACTTAAGGAATTTTTTTTAAAAAGACCCAGAAGTTAGGATAGTAAACACCATTTGGTAAACACTCTGTATTTTAGTGGATTTTAGAGATTTTGCACAAATGCTCTCTCTCACACTACACTCACATGGAAGTTAGTTTATATTGGATTTGAGTGTCTATTATGAGTTGTCAGAGAAATGTCAGTTGAAATTTTGATGGATTTTACCATTCCACAAAATGGAATTCCTTGGTTTTGATTCACATGGCCTTGTTTTCCTGCAGAATTGCAAGTGCCATTTAATCTTCCAGATTTATAGTTTAAAGGCAATGGACTGTTCTCACCTTGTAAGATTGTAATAAAGCAAGTCTCCAGTGTGCAATGTTTGCATGCAGTTGTTTGATAGATCCAGCCTTGGGAGCAATTTAGTCTATGAAATCATGTTATTCTGGGAATTAGGAAGGCAACCAAGTCAACTATTTGGGTACACTGTCCTCTAGTGTTTCAGAGAAATCATTGCAATGGAGCAGCAATCTGCTTTTGTTAATAGTAGGGATCTCTTGTACTTCTGAGGCAAACCGGATTTTTACCTTAACAGTGGTCAAACTTTTGAAAGTAGAAGAATAGAATAGAATAGAATAGAATAGAATAGAATAGAATAGAATAGAATAGAATAGAATAGAATAGAATAGAATAGAATAGAATAGAATAGAATAGAATAATGTTTATGAAGTTTATAAAATTCTTGCTAGTTTCCTATCACTCTTCAACATGAAAAGGGTGAGACTTCTGCTGTACATAAACCTTTCGAGCTCCTATATGCTTTGCCCTTTAAGTAACCCAGGCAAAGGATTATAGTTTTATAGAATTATGGAATGTAAGGGCAGGAGGAGCTCTTGGAGACCATCTAGTTCAGGGGTGTCATACTCACGTCGTCATGGCAGACGTATTGGGACTTTTCCCCCCTTCGCTAAATCGGGCGTGGGCTTGGCCAGTGCGTGACGCATCCGGCCCGCGGGCCGCAAATTTGACAGCCTTGATCTAGTTCAATCCCCTGCCCGGTGTAGGAATGAATTCCTACATGTATTACACACAAAAGTGTATAATAGAGTTGACGTTCCTACAAATATTCGTAACATGGGAAATTATTTAGCATTGCTGAAAAAATTGATCAAAAATGTGAAAATGCAGTCAATGTCTCTAAATCCAAGATCATGCACTTAGGAAAAAAGAATACCTGCAAATTTGGTGACCTTCTAGCTTCTCATCTAAACAATTATACCACCACTGATGTATACTCTCTAGGAAATATTGTTCATTTAGATCAGAGGTCTTCAAACTTGGCAACTTTAAGACTTGTGGACTTCAAGATGAAGTCCACAAGTCTTAAAGTTGCCAAGTTTGAAGACCTCTGATTTAGATGTATATTCAGCTAATGTAGTATGGCACAGCCTTCATTTTTGTATCTTCTCTGCTAGAATTTCCTGGGAGATCATGTCAAACGTTTAAGTCAGGGTACTATGCCCACTGCATTACCACAATCTCTTAAGCTGGTCACCCTATGAAAAAAGGAGATAATGTTGATTTAGCATGATTTGTTCATGATAAACCCACATTGGCTTCTGTTAAGCCAATGATCCCAAAGTTAAGCTACTTTAGAGTTTTGCCTAGTATCAGAGTTAAGCCAGCTCATCTATAGTTATCAGGGAGGTGCTTCTCTTTTTCCCCTTTTGAAGATCTGACCTTTTCTAGTCATCTGGGACTATATGTTTCAGGCAGGGGGACTTTGGAATGACATCGGCAAGCTTTTTCAAGACTCATAGATGTGATTGACCTGGTTCTACAGACTTAACTGATTTATAGTAATCAGGTGTTCTCTACTCATATATCTTGAGTGCCACATTGT
Source organism: Thermophis baileyi (assembly GCA_003457575.1). Classification (NCBI taxonomy): domain Eukaryota; kingdom Metazoa; phylum Chordata; class Lepidosauria; order Squamata; family Dipsadidae; genus Thermophis; species Thermophis baileyi. The sequence goes on along the minus strand of QLTV01000598.1, from coordinate 594,610 downwards.
CTTTTCTGTTTCATTCCATTTAAACACAATTCCCTTTGGGGAGAAGACTCAAAGGAAATCAGGAGACATGCCTTTTTCTTATCACTTGTTACTATTGACCTTATTCAAGCAGTTTCTTTTCTTTCTTTCTTTCTTTCACTACTGCTTTGATGTCTTTAGCTTGCCTATTTTCCCTTTATGCTTAAGCTTTTATAACTTTTCTGCATATAGCTATTTGATGATACACCTCTTTGATGAAGTAAAATACTCAGATTTCATTTGAATGTGAATTAGAAATGGTTTCTGAAATTCAAAAGTCACCCTCTGAAATAAGATTCTCTTCCTCACTTTCTGATTATTAATCTGAGACAGTAATATTTCCAATCAACACATAATCCTTGTCCTTTTATTTGTCCTATCTGAATACCAACAAAATTTAATTCTAGAATTATTAAAATAAAGCCCTATACTGTATGCAGGATGTAGCTTAAATTCTAAAACAAATTTGCCTAGAATTTTTGTTATGGTCACTAATTACACACTATTATATTAGAATATTAGAGAAAAATTACAAGCTAGTTAGCCTTTTGCATTAAAAACAGTTTATAACAATGTGTGATCTTCTAAATGCTTCCTGCTTGTTCAGCTTTACTTCACATATCTTCCGAAAAGGAGCTATAAATGCTTGCATTGGGATTCCCATTAGTAAGGTAACTAATATTCAAAATAAATGTTTAATTAAAGTAGGGAAGATTGTGAAAGTGGTATTTTGTAAGCATCCATTCTCTTCCAACGCCACCTGTAAGTACTGTAAAATACCTCTTGCCCTGGCAATTCCTAATGGTACAAAATAGATATGGTACTAGGGTACTAACACTATATTCATTAATGTCACCTTGTGAGATGGGCAGCAAACAAATTTAATAAAATGCTTGCTTTCAAACTGCTGCATAATCCTATGTAGTACATCTATCATATATAATATAACTCTTAACACTTGTGGTGCATTACTTGTAATAAAAATATCATCAAAAGCTGCAGTTGTTTCACTTGAGATGAAGCCCATCTTCCTTCCTTCCTTTCATTTAGTTGCTCATGTGACTCAGTATTGTGAGTCTGTGATAGCTAGGTTTGTTGAAGACAAACCTAGCTATTGCAGAAAGCAAAATGAGCAACAAGCACAGCATTTGTCTCTTCAGGGTTATGTCCTGTTTTTACTTGAACATTGATGGACTAATAGTGGGAAGATCCTATCTTTACAAATTAGCTAAAGGTCAATTAAATTACAGCACCTTTCTCTATTCCATCAAAAGAATTCTAGAACACTTTGAAGCTTAATTAGCCTTGAATAGTTAGATCTTGTAGTCTCCTGTAATCATTTATTCTGAAACACAGTGTGGCCAAAGGATGGTCTTTGGAGAGAATGTCTGTTGCGTTCAATTGTTTTTTGGTAGACAAATTGTAGAACAGTTTCCTGATAATAGGATTTTTAGGCTCATCATAGCTCGGCGGGAGATCATGTGCTTTGCATACAGCAGATTCTAAGTTCATCCCTCACATGTTCAATTTAAAAGGTCTAGCAATAGAAGTGATGAGGAATGCCTTTTCCTGCTGAGGGGACATTCTATAAGTACACGATAAGGCAAGATTAGAACAAACAAAAATAATGACATGGTATTAAGTAATTTCAAATAGCTGGAGGACTTCTAACTTAGAAGCCAAGAACTCTTGGCAATGCATATTTTTCTAACGAAGTTCATTAAGTAATGTACCTTTAAAAATATTAATTAACCTGCATGTATTTGTTTCCAGGTGTTGCACCCCCTTCAACAGTTAGTCAGAATGCTCCTGTGACTCTTTCTGGAAATCTTCCTTCTAGCAGTCCTTATACAATTCCTCCAGAGCCCACCCTGTCTCAAAATCCTCTTTCTATTATGATGTCCCGGATGTCCAAGTTTGCTATGCCCAGTTCAACACCGCTCTATCATGATGCTATCAAGACTGTAGCCTCATCAGATGATGACTCTCCTCCAGCACGGTCCCCAAATTTACCATCAATTAACAATCTTTCAGGTAAATAGCAAGAATCCTGCAAATGCTGTTAATCACATACAGTTCTACCATCTGTCTGGAGATAACGTAAATAAAAATAACAGTTATCATGTGGGGAAACAGGATTTTCTGAATTTTGCTCACTGAGATTATTCCAATAAATAGGGTGGTTTGAGAGCAAAGAATTGACTATGATTAGCCAGACATGAGTTCACAGTGAGCATAGTAAAAGGCATATGCTTGGAGTATTTTAATAATACTTTTCATAGGACACACATACTATAAGCATATATGCAGGGGCTTCCCCCTTACTGACCCTTCCTTTTTCTTTCTTACCTTTCTACCATCAGTACTTCTCTGAATATATTTCTTTATATTTAGAATGGAGCACTGTGACTGCCAAGACTTCTTTAAATTATACAGTGGTGGTTAAAGGTTTATGAACCTTTTGAATTTTCAGTATTGCTGCATACATATATAGATCCACACAAGTCATCAAACTAGTTAAAGAAAACCCAGTCAAACAGGTCAAAAACATTTTGCTTGTTCATTTGCTCACTGAGAAAAATATAAGTGATATATTTGTGTATGGCAAAAGTATGCAAACCTTTTCTTTCAGTAACTGGTGTGTCCATCGTGGACAGCAATAGTTGGAACTAAATATTTCCAATAACTGTCTTGCGTATTGACTTGGAAGAATTTCAGCCCATTCCTCCTTACAAAACAACTCCGGGATTTTGGTGGACTTCCTTACATGAAATGCCCACTTACAAACCTTTCATAATATTTCTATGGGATGAAAACCAGACTTTGATTTGGCCATTCTCAAATAACTTTCTTTTGCTTTAATCATTATTTGTTTGGATGACTTGTGTGTTTGTCTTGCTGCATAGCCAACTTTTTCTTGAGCTTCACTTAATGGACAGTTACTCTGACATTTTCCTGTAGAATTTGCTAGTATAGTTCCAAATTTCTGTAGAATTTGCTGGTACGATTTCTTGTCAATGATAACAAGCCATCCCTGCACAAAGGCAGCAAAGTAGGCCTGAATTACCATGCTGTCACTACCATGCTGTCACCACCATGCTTCACAGATGGAATAAGGTTCCCCCCCCCCCCTGAAATGCACTGTTTGCCTTTTATCAAACATAAATGCTTTCCATGCAAGCCAAAGCTTCTATTTTGGTTTCATCTATCCAAGAACATTCTTCAATAACCTTCTAGCTCAGTGATTCTCAACCTTTTGTCCACCATGGACCCCCTTTAAATAACTTTTGTGGCCACGGACCCCCAAGATTTCTTAAGAGGCCTTTATTTTCTTAGATGTTAACCTGGGTTTCTCTTGAGTATTAGGCCCTTTGTTCTTAGTTGGTGAGCTACTCTTGGCTAGGGTAACGATGGTGTTGAATTGCTTCTATTTGTACATGATATGCCTGACAGTGGGGCTGGTAGAGTCCAAACTTTTTTTAAAAAAATTGTAACTTTGTCCAGCCTGGTGAGTATCAATGATAGAATTCAAACTTTTTTTAAAAAAATTAAAGCCTGGGGAGTATCAATAACTGATTTTAGAGATTCTCAGGAATTTATTGTTGAAGCCATGGCATATTTCCGCATGCTTGTGTTGTGAAGATCAGACTTTGATAGTGAATGCCCAAAATTCCAATATTTAAATAAATAAATACATAAGTGTTCACAAACTTTTAAGCACTATTATAATTTCTAGTATAAAGATGAGGAAAAAAAAGATTTTGTTCCTGTCTCTCTTTGAAATAAATATGCTTATCATACATATCTGTGAGTTAGTTCCCAGTCCAGGAACCATATTCATGTGGATGCTATGCGTTTCCATAATTAGCTATGTTAGAAAACATGAAGTAATAATGCTGACTGATATTTTAGAATAGAACAGAACAGAATAACAGAGTTGGAAGGGACCTTGGAAGTCTTCTAGTCCAACTTCCTACTCAGGCAGGAAACCCTATACTAGTGATGGCGAACCTTTTTTTCCTTGGGTGCCGAAAGCACGCGTGCGCGCGCTATCACGTGCGTGCATGTGCCCACACCCATAACGTGCCATAGGTTCGCCATCACGGCCCTATACCATTTCAGACAAATTGGTTGTCCAATCAATTGGTTGATTGGTTGTCCAATCTCTTCTTTAAAACTTCCAGTGTTGGAACATTCACAACTTCTGGAGTCAAGTTGTTCCACTTTTATTTTCATAAAAGCTAGAAGCAGATTCTACAAGAGGATTCTTGGTGATTATTTTGCCTTTCTTTATCAAATTAAGTGTTATTTTTTATGTTTATCTAATGCAGTTAGACTTTTCATCCCTAAAGTGCTAGGGCTTGGATTGAAAGTATACTAAAGGCAGCTCTTATATTTTCAACAAGATAGAAATTTAAAAAAAATATTAGATGATTGTAGTCCTATGGCAATAAGGTTCAGAGAGACTAGTGTGGCTAATAAGATTGTGTGGAAGTTTAAATAAGTAATTTGATTTGGAGATTAATCTGAAGAACTACTTTGAATTAAATCATTGAATCAAATGTTCAAATTACTCAAAAATTTCAAGTGAAAGCAAATGATTTTCAGAATACTTTGGAGAGCATTCAAATGATGGGTTTTCTGACTTCGGAGATTTTCAATCATTTTTGCATATTTCCTCAGACTTGAGGTAAAGAGGGGTTGATGTGAGTGCGTGAAGGTTGAATGTGTGAAGGTTCTTTGATATATGAAAAAGTTTTATTATTTCTGCAAATAGGAATACTGAAATGCATCCTGCTTTTTGCGTGTCAGTTTTAGCTAGAATTTGTGTAGGCAGATTTGCTTGAAAGAAGAAAAAGAATTCAGATTTATTCTGTTTATGTTCCTTATGTGGTTTGCATTATCTTGTATAGGCTTGGATCTTTTATCCTTACTCTTATTTGCTTCTCACTATATGTAGTGTAGAGCCTGTTGGTCTCTATATTGCCTATCTGGCATTCATTAGCACTTTTGGTCCCCCTCATTCATACCTATTTTTAAAAAAAATAATTTCCTTTTTTTTCTGTTTGTAATGTATGTCTTGTCTGGTTCTGAATGAGTTCTTTTCATTGCCTGAGTGAGTTTGAGACTGCATCCTTGCTGTTGGACTATTTTGTATAAAATTCAGATTAAAAAAAGTCTGAAAAATATGTTACTAGAAATTCAGTTGCAGCGTACAAACGCATTTTCCTTAGAAGAATTTGCTTTGCCAATAGCTATGCTTATGCATCTAGAAAAACAAGTGGTTCTTGAGAGTGAGATCGTTAAACTGTTGTAGGATTTTATTCTTTAAAACAGTTTTAGAAGGCTTTTATATATAAGTTGAGAGTTTTCCAACATTGTTTAAGCAGTTTTTATAAGCTCTTTGGAGAAATTTGGAATCTGGTGCTGGTAACTATTAAAATTCTGCCACAAAATATTACAAACCTGTCTGATCAAACTCTGCAGGGTTGATGTTATCCTGTGCTCTTTTCTTATAAAGATAAAGCAGGAAAAGCATGCAGAACATGCATCTGGAATTTTTCCAACCCCTTTACTAACAGTGGCTATAGGAGGCATCTGTATTTTCTCTTAGTAATAAAGTAACATGATATATTTCTGTGTGTATATTTCTTCTCTTCCATCATGATGTGTGTGTACATGCAGTCTGGAAAACACAGAGCATTTTTTAGATGTTTTTTTTTTTTAATTTCAACTTTGGTTTTTTTTTATAAATAACTCAATGCAGTGAATGTTCTTAATACTCCTTCCTCCTCCTATTTTCCCCACCACAACAACCCTGAGGTAAATTGGGCTGAGAGAAAGTGACTAGCCCAAAGTCAATTAGCTGGCTTCCATGCCAAAGGTAGGATTAGATCTCAGAGTTTCCTGGTTTCTAGCCTCCTGCCTTAACCACTAGACCAAACTGGCATACTCTCCACTCTGATGACAGGAAAGGAGAGAGAGAAGCTTAGAATGAAAGAGTCAGTAATGTTTGAAGGTGCTAACTCTCCCATAGTATTGAGTTTGAGGGGATGGTGGTGGATATTTTTCTCCATAGCACCCTGGTCTATTTTTGTACTTAAGATACTTTCCTGGCTGTGCCTGATATACCAAATTGGGTCCCATTCCATACAGTTTTCAGAATTACTATACTAATAGTTACAAACACTGTTACAATGGACATTGACAGAAGCCAGTTGCGAAGGTCGCAATGGTGATCATGGGAGGCTGTGACTGTCCTAAATCTGTACCAATTGACAAGCACCCAAGTCACAATCATGTGATGCAGGGATGCTGCAGGAGACATAAGCCAAGGACCAGTCATAAATCTACATTTTTATTGCTGTCAACATTTTGAACGGTCGCTGAATGAGGCAGTCATTAGCCAAGGACTACCTGTATGTAATTTCTTTGCCACATCATACCGGGTTGGAAAGACTAGGCAAGATAGGGAAAGAATAGAGACTATTGCTTCCAGAATTGTTTTCACTCTTGATTGCTGCCCAATTTCTGGATTTTCTCTCTCTACAGTTCCTAACTGATCTGGCCCATGATTTTGTTGTTGGCTTCTTCCAAACAATAATTTTGTCCAATTCTATTTGGTTTTTAGAAAGTTATCCTGCTCGCGGACAAGTTCCAGGCTCCTTTATCTAATCTCTGTCCAGTGTTCTGTAGAGCTAGAAAGAGTAAATTAGAGAGACTGAGAGAACATGGCTTTTTGGAACCTTTCCAGCTACTTTACCAGCAATGTATGAGGTGTTCTCTACATCCCCTATGTGTCTGGGCTAGAGTGGATAAAGCCCTTTGTTGAATGTGTTGTTTTACTGGATTTCCCATCTTATTAATTGTATAGTATTTATATCTTGTTCCTGGTAGGTGAGTTAAGTCATAATGTTTCAAGCATAGCTAGCAGCTCCACCTTTCTTTATACACAGGGGATATTTGTTATTGACCCCCCTCCCCCCCCCCGGAAGATCATGGCTCACCAGCCAAACTAACACAGCAAAGCAGGCATACAGCTCAAGTCTGGGCTCAGAAGCACTGAGGAAGAAGCTGAGGTGTGTTCTGGAGATAGTGTAATTATCTGTAAAACAGGAAAGGATAAATCTCCGGAGTAAGAACATTGTAAGCACAAGCGTAAGTTGGATGCTGCTTCAGGCTATATGCTTAGGATCAAGCATGCTTATGGAGCACACCTGCAAGTTATTTGCACAAGAGTGGCTTTCTGTGGAACATGCTTTGAGAAATACTGCTCTGGAGGTTTTCATCCTGTTTTGTTCCCCAAAAGCTGATGTTTCTGTACTTCCCCATTATAGGTTATGGTTGAATTTTGTTTATCAGATCAAATTGGTTCAGTTCTTGAATAACAGTGTCGGCTCAAAACCTATAGTCATTAAATTTTACTCATATCTTGGTTGATCCAGAAACCCCAATGGTTATTAATGCTTAGAAAAGAGGCAATACAACAGCAGATGGCCTGTAACTGTCTGGATTTCTTATTTATGTTACCTTAGGTGATTTTGCTTGTAATTGTTATAGTTTCCTGAAACAGTATAGGAGACATATTACCCTATTTCTTTCTAAAGCATGATTTAATTATTATATTGATATTTTCTGAAATGTATTGAGTTTGGGTTTCTCCTGTAAAAATACTGATGAGATTGTAAGTGGTACTGAAAATACTGACTGTGTAAGTGATATATGGCCTAGATTATGCCTTAGCATCACTTACACTGCAGCATCCTTGCTCTGGCAGAGAAGCCAAAGTTTAAAAAATTCAGTCACTTAGACAGTCGTGAGACAAGCATGATCAGTATCTACATCTGTGTTTTCCTACCTCTGTGTTTTCCTTAGGAGAGAAATGTTTCTCTAATAACAGATAATATGGAGGAAACAAATATGTTGAAAAACTGGGTATATAGAATTATCCTGCATGAAACACTTTAGTATAGTAATGAAGAAAAGTGGTTTTGTGTCTATTAAATGGTTTTATGTTTTTACTTATTTTGTTCTAATGTGCTTTTCCCTTTTCTCCAGGAATGGGCATTAATCCCCAGAATCCTCGTGTTTCTGGTCCCAACCAAGCAGGCTCGATGGCAACTCTTAGCCCAATGGGAATGACTCAGCCACTAACTCATAGTAATCAATTGCCCTCTCCAAATGCTATGGGAGCCAATATACCTCCTCATGGGGTTCCTGTAGGACCTGGTTTGATGTCACACAATCCAATGATGGGCCACGGTTCCCAAGACCCACCAATGGTACCTCAAGGACGCCTGGGCTTCCCACAGGGATTTCCTCCAGTACAATCTCCTCCCCAGCAGGTGCCATTTCCTCATAATGGTCCTAGTGGAGGACAAGGCAACTTCCCAGCTGGAATGAGCTTCCATGGGGAAGGACCTCTGGGGCGACCCACCAGCATGCCCCAAAGTTCAACCGATCCAGCACTTTGTAAGTCTGGAGGTCCAGGGGGACCAGACTCTTTCACAGTTCTAGGAAACAATATGCCTTCAGTTTTTTCTGATCCAGAGCTACAAGAAGTGATTCGCCCTGGAGCCACTGGTATACCAGAATTTGACCTGTCCAGGATAATTCCATCTGAGAAGCCAAGCCAGACATTACAGTATTTCCCTCGTGGAGAAGTACCAGGCCGCAAACAGCCACAGAATGTTGGGCCTGGCTATTCTCATATACAGGGAATGATGGGAGAACAGAATCCAAGAATGGGGCTGGCACTACCTGGTATGGGAGGCCCTGGTGGCACACCTGATATTCCTCTTGGCACAGCATCCTCTATGCCAGGCCATAACCCTATGAGACCACCTGCCTTTCTGCAACAAGGAATGATGGGACCTCACCACCGGATGATGTCACCAGCACAAACAGCAATGGCTGGCCAACCCACCCTAATGAGCAACCCAGTAGGCATGATTCCAGGCAAGGATCGAGCTGCTGCTGGGCTATACAGCCATCCAGGACCTGTAGGTTCACCTGGTATGATGATGTCAATGCAGGGCATGATAGCACCTCAACAGAACATCATGATTCCTCCACAGATGAGGCCACGGGGCATGGCTGCTGATGTAGGAATGGGAGGATTTAGCCAAGGCCCTGGAAATCCAGGGAATATAATGTTTTAAGCTGCTACATAAAGACTGGATGGTTCCAATCCTTGTTGAGATGAGATTCCAGGAGCACAGTTTGATCATGCAATAGGTGAAAACAGACCAGAGGATGCTTTGGAAAATCTCGAATGTATGGAATTTCCTGAAAACAAATGAATTCATTTTAACAGGTTGTTTTTTTTTAAAATTTATTTTTAAAAAATTATTTTTGTGTACTTGGGTATCCTGTGATGGCACCTGCTTTGAAAATCTGTAGCTGTATTTTGAGAATTGCCATTTGTCACGAGTTGCACCATTCTCTGTATGTTTACGTCCTTCGGACTGGCTTCTCCCAGGACTCACTTAATCTTTGGGGATTATTTTTGTGTACTGTACTATATTGTAAAAGGGATTTTAGCAGAGACTTTAGTCTTGGGGGTGAAAGGCTGTTTACTTTTAGGTGGAAAATCCATCTTCAGAACTTTGGACTATTTTCCTTCAACTCAATCTATAGAAAAACCAAACTACAACCTCAGAGCAGAGTATTAATGAAAAGCACAAAAGGAACTGAAGTTCAGTGAGGGGGGTAAACTTTAAAAAAAAAATAAGTTAAGGACATATTTTTCAGATTATGAGTGCTGTCCAGCACTTTGTCTCTCCCTCCCACCCCTTTACTGTCTCCTCCTCTGGCAGCTGCAATACATTGTATTATTTTGGGGAGCATATCTAGGAGAGCCCCTTCTTGTGCTGAGAGTGTTACCACTTTCAGGAAGAGGCTGGACTTGGACACTGTTACACTTGAAAGTAGTCTTACTGTTTCTTATTTTCTCAGCACCCCTGCCTCCTCCCCGCCCAGTGACATTAACGTGGGAGTGGAACAGACACTAAAAGTTATCCTGACTTTTTTGTGGCTTTTTTTTTTTGGTCCCCAGCGTAAAACGTTCTGTGTAACCTCCATTAAATTTGGTACAAAACCACTTGCCAGGGCTGTGGTGTCAGAAAAATAAAATATATTGTTTCTTACAAAAAAAAAAAAATGAAATCAGTTTCATAATATTCTGCCACAATCTATAGCTGCCTTGTATTTTCACTCATTTACAAATTTGCCTTGTATAGTTTTTGTACTTCTAGAATAGTTATTAACTTGAGTAAGGATTTATCTAAAATACATATTTCATCTTAAACTATAGACTACCTTACCATGCAAAGTAACAGAAACAATATTGTGCCCTCAAAAGGTTCTTGAAGAGCTACCATGGCATGCAAAAACAATTCATTGAAGTTTCCAGTGAATTCCTAAGCAAACAGAAGCAATTTCTAAGCTTGCCTAAGCAAACAAACTGACAGAGCAACCTCTGCTTGGTACAAATTAAATACAGTGCATGGTCCTTAATATATCTACATGGAAGGAAAAATGTATTGGAATCCCTCCTGGGCACAGGGCCCTTTATGATTTTTATAAATGATTACATGAAGAAACACGTATCAAATTTTTTGATGACACAGGTTACCTCAGATGGCAGACACTAAATTCAGAAGGATCTTGATTTGATTGAATAATGGGCTCTACCCTATAATATGCAATACAGTGATGGGAATTGTTACAATTCTGCACTTAAGTAGGAAAAAACCCAGACACACAGATACAAGATAGATGCTACCTGGTTCGATAGTAGTATCTATTTAATTATTAAATCTTGTGACAATCTTCATTAAATCTGGTATTCTGATAAAGCGTATCAGATTGTTGCATTTACAAATGTATAATGTCATGATCACAGAAAATGACAATTCCATTTTATGCTGCACTGGTTAGATCTCACCGGAGTCATATGTTTAGTTTTGGTTGCTACAATGCAGGAAGTATGCTAAGGAACTAGGAGAACTGCAAAGAAACAAAGGTGGTTTGAAACCAAAGAGGGACTTGAACTCTAAATCCTACAAAGACCTATTAAAGGAACTGGGAATTATTTGAAAGACTGTCATAGGGAAGAGGTGTAGATTCATTTACCATAGTGCCCAAGGATAGGACAAGAATCTTTACAGAAATCCAAACTCACAATAAGGTATAATTTTCTGACATAAGAGTTACTCTGCCTCCTTGAGCTGGAGGTTTTTAAGCAATTATTTGTCTGATAATGGTTTGATAACGCTTCTCTGGGCAGCAGGATGGATTAGAAGACCTTGAAGAACCCTTCCAACTCTGATTCTAATTCGTCCAAGAAAGACGAGTCAACTGGTGAACAAACACCTGAGTTGGCAAACCTCTCAGATTGTGTTCTTCTTTCAAGAAGTTTGGACTCCTCTAACCATTTGAAATAACTGTCGGTGTTGGTAAGAGTGGCAAGCCACTAAAACAGCGGTTCTCAACCTGTGGGTCGCGACCCCTTTGGGGGTCGAACGACCATTTCACGGGTCGCCGCGTGCGTTAGCCCGCCATCTTGGTGCCACCGTCACTTGCAGGGGTGAAATGCTCCTGGTTCGGCCGTGCCTGCGGGTCGCCGGATAGCCGGTAGCGACACAAGCGGGAGACTTTGCCCACCCGCCTGGACGCCATTTGGGTTCTTTTACCCTCTGCGCATGCGCAGAACGCTTTGCGCATGCGCAGAGGGTAAAAGAACCCAAATGGCGTCGTCCGGGCGAAGTCTCCCACTTCCGACGCTATCAGCTGTCTGGCGACCCGCAGGGAAGCCCGAACCGGGAGCATTTCATCCCTGGTGCCACGCCCCCTTTGTCACCTCATCCCGTGCGGGGAGGGGGTTGCGGCAGCGGGGGGGGTCGTGGCGGCGGGGTCGCGCCATTAGAAAGGTTGAGAACCACTGCACTAAAACAAATTGAAAGCAAGCCCTACTCCTTACTAGCACTGGTGATGTTATCTAGTTTGGGTAATGAAATGTCAGTTAAGACAGCAACCAAGCTCAGAGAGCATCAAGGACCCTTCATTTCAACCCTGAGCTGCAAACATTCTCCTTTATCAGAAGCCAATGTCCTATAGTCAAGTGGACAAAAGAAACTGAAGAGAGACTGGGTATTTCAGCAAGAAAATGACCAAAAATATGCCTCAAAATTAACAATGAAATATATACTAAGTTTTTTGAATGGATTTCAGTTCCCAAACAATTTACTGAGTATCTCTGGGAAGAGTATTTCTGAGCTACAAGGCGTAGGTAAGATAGAGTGGGGGGGAAATCTCAAAAGCAATAGCGAGTTTCCTAGATCACTACAAGCTAACGTTTGATAATTTAGCCAAAGAAGTGTTACAAAGGCTGAATGAGATGTCCAAATTTATGCGTTAAAGTAATGCATACTTCTGTATGCATTACTTCATTTTGAATCTATAAACTGAATATAAATCATAAGAATGCATTCATGTTTGCAGAAAGATTCAAGTTCAAGTTTGCATTATGTAGAGGTTGTCAGCTGTTCACTTAACATTCACTGAAATATTGATTAGAGCTGCCTAAACTTGCAGGCAATTGTATTTTGAATGTTATGCATATCACTGTTAGCAGTGTAACCTTCCTAAATACGAGCAGACTTCCCACATACTCTGCTCTTCCAGATGTACAGACTTCTTGTAAGAAATCTCACCGATTGCCATGTGGGTTGAGGGATTCTGGAAACTAAAACGTATGCATTTGCAGGTGGCCTTGGATGGAGATGGGACAGTCATGGGACACCTCAGGAGAGCCGAGGTGGCGCAGTGGTTAGAGTGCAGTACTGCAGGCTACTTCAGCTGACTGCTAGCTGCAGTTCGGCAGTTCAAATCTCACCGGCTCAAGGTTGACTCAGCCTTCCATCCTTCCGAGGTGGGTAAAATGAGGACCCAGATTATTGGGGGCAATATGCTGACTCTGTGAACCGCTTAGAGAGGGCTGTAAAGCACTGTAAAGCGGTATATAAGTCTAAGTGCTATTGCTAGTTTCCTTTAGTGTTTTAACACCTGAAGCTAAAAAGCAGGAGACTGACTGCTAGTCCTGGCTGGGGAATATCTCAGCCCAGCCCACCTCACAGGGTTACTGTTGGGAAAGTAGGAAGTGGAAGAACTGTTTGCTGCCTTGAGTTATTTATAAAAATGATAAAAGGCAGGATATTAATAAACGATCTGTTTTCTCCAAAAATATGTATTTCATGCATTTGGAGTAGCTATTACTAAATCACCTAGATTTATTGCTACTGCTTTGCTGACAGATGTCAGGTTAAATATTCACAGTGATTATTCATATATTTTTTTCCTTGCAGAGGGAATCTTTATTAAGTCACCCTGTGCCATGTGTTTTTTGCCTAACTCACATCACTCTGATACATTTAGTCAGGACTGGAACGATATTTTCAGCCATAGGCTAACTTGACCAAAGCTAAAGACATAATGAATTGCATGAAAGTAGTGGGTATGACCAATCTACACCCTTAAGTTTAACACAAAAATATTATTTACTATTCCACCATCTTAGCTGATCCATGCAGATCTGCAGGTCAGATGTGAATTCTTTCCCTATTCAGCTGTGGAGCAGGCTTGGAATTAAGGTTTGGCCAACTAGAAAGATACCGTAGTAGCTGAAGAATATCTATAGATAGTGAATTTAGGTAGCCTACTTTTGCTATAACCCGTAACATAAACTATCTGATTTGCACAATCAGATACTAATACTATTACTATAGTAAATACTATTAGTATACACAAATACTATTAAAAGTTAAGAGCCACATGGAATGTCCATTGATTTCACTACTTCAGCAATTAACATTGTCTGCATTCTTAAACATACACAAACACATTTTCTGGCTCAATGATACACACAGCTAATTTGTTTAATCATTTTCCCTAGGATACAGTGTCTAATAAGCTCTTTCCCATTTCAGGTTTCAAATGAGAAATTATTTTCAATCTTAGCTTTATTGACTGATGCAATAAGGACAACGTGACTGTTAAAAGAAATAAACTTTATTATCCATAATGCAAGTAGTTTCTAAGAGCTATACTTTTAGGCAGGCTCTTCATTTAAATTAATATTAATTAAAAATATGTAAGAAAAATTAGTTCTGTGATTATACCTTAACTTTAAAAAAATTGTATACAAAGATGACTACATTCATCTCAAGTTAAAATGTTTAGTAAGAGAGTCAAACTTTAAAAAGCAGGCCATGTTCTTTAAGTATAAAAGGAAACTTAAATATATTACTGAAGGAATATATTATGAAGAACGATATGCTAATTGCTCTTTGACATTAATATTATCTGCAGGTAGTAATGTATACCCTGTCTAAAATAATTTACATTCTACTACTAATACTCATTTCCAAAATGTAAAACCATGATTCATTTTCACCATTATAGAAAGCTTTTTCTTGCTGTTTCAGCTACTAAATTATAACAGTGATCAATACATTATTTTTACAATATTTAGAAAGAGTAACATGTGCTTTCCTGATCAATTGTGTTGTAAAACTGCCTCTTCTGTTTCGGAACAAATCATTTTATACACCAGTGGCTTTGTGCTATATACTGAAAGAGCATTTAAAAAATCTTCTAATGGACACAAGCCATCTTTACATCCTCTGGGAATCAGCTCCTATAGTAAAAGAATTAATAAAGTTATTTTTTAAAAAAGATTTGAATAGCCATCCTTATATAAAATAACTAGACAGCTAACAAATAACGAAAGACTAATTAAAAAACAACTCAAACCACCAAGCCCTATAACAGGGGTGTCAAACTTGTGGCCCACCGGCCGGATGCATAACGCACTGGCCACGCCCACCCCCGGTTAGCGAAGGGGAAAAAAGTTGCGATACGTCACATGATGTGACGCCACGAGTTTGACACCCCTGCCCTATAACAATCTCATTGCAGAATCACAAATATCGGGCTCTCGTCCCCCCCCCCGACTCAGCTACCTGAAGTAAAATCCAAGTCTTAACCAGAAGGTGAGGAGGAAAGGGGCTCTTGCAACTCAGGAGGAAGGCTGTACCACAAGCACAGCTATGGAAGACACTTGCTTCCTAGGTCCCACTATATGGCAACATTTAAAAGAGGCAACTTGAAGCAAGCATCTACCAAACTAGTAAGACAGGCGGAAGCGCTTAGGGCAGGGGTCAGCAACCTTAAACACTCAAAGAGCCACAAAGGTCTTAACCAGAAGCCCCCTGTTCAATTCTGCAGCCAACCGGAAGTCCACTTCCCCCACCATAAGAGTCTCCTAGTGTGGCGTCCTTTTTCCTCTGCCGACCGGAAGTCTGGTTCCCCCACCATAGAGTCTCCTCCTAGCGTGGCATCCTTTTTCCTCTACCTGTCCTAACCGAAAGCCCTATCAATTGTGGAGCCGACTGGCAACAGGGAGCCGCAGCAGAGGGATGAAAGAGCCACATGCAGCTCCAGAGCCGCGGGTTGCTGACCCCTGGCTTAGGGAAAAGCAGTTCCAAGGGTAACCTGGTCCCATGCCATATATACAGTTTAAAGATGACAATCGGTACCTTGAATTGCCATTGGATCTATTTTTGAGCACAACTCCCCAACTTTTTGGTAAATGGGCTCATTTCAAATCTCGGATGCATTTCATGGATGTGTTAATTGCCATGGGAGAAAAAGAAGCATGCCCATTCTTAAAACAGTTACCTCGAGCAATGAAAAAAATCTAATGAGACACATAGCCCATATGGCATCTAGGGGAGATTGACACATTGATACTTGCAGTTATGGACCTAATTTATAGGGCACATCAGTTATGTAGGGCACATTGATTATTTCTTCGAAAGCATTGTAGTATAGGAACAGTACAGATTGCCTCAATTTTTAACAAGGCAGAGATTAGAATAAACCAGCATGGCAAAGATCCAATATGCCATTTTTAGAAAGTGATGTGATCTGTTCTATTGCTTGAATATTCATATAAAACGTGCAACCTGACACTTGTTAAGGGGACCCACGTAGTAGTAGCGGACCAGAATTTGTACCTCTCCATTATAGATCAGTCGTATAAACCAATCCCTGGAATGCTGATAGAGTTCCAGAGTCACATCTGCTGCATATGGAGGCCACTTTGAATTGAAGACCCCCATCGCCACCAGCAACGGGAAGAGTGTAACATCATGAACAGCATAGAGGATGAGCTTCCTAAATGCAAAAGGAGCATAATGTACTCTTAACACATTCAATGTATAAGTAACATTTTAATAATAATTTTTATTATTGCATGTATATTTATTCCACTTAGGATTAGTTTTCATGAACAGTGAACTAATATTTTAAAACACCATCCTTTTGCAAGGATTTCATTCTCAAAGCAATTTAGTGAGGTAGTTTCATTTGAACAGGATAGAAGCTCTATAAATAACATGATTTCACACAAGCAGAAATGGCTGGATTAAACGAAGAATGCTTCTTCCACCTAGTGGAAATATTCAAGAATCTCATGGTAGCTGTTGTGAAAGACACTCATGTAATTATATTAAAAATAATTCAGGTGATTTAAAAAATCATCCCAATTTGAAGCATGTAAAGACAAACCCAAAATATTAAAATTGTCATGGTTTCTCACAAATCTTGCTTGCATTCCTTATCTAACAAAGTTTCCTTTAACCCAAAGTTAATCACCAGTATTTTCCAAAGTTTACCCATTTTCCTTACGTCTATGTAATACAGAAGGCCTCTATTACACATGAATGTTCATTCTAGCATAAAATTTCCAGAACAAAAAAAAAAAAAAAGACTGAATCCATGAGAATTGTGTGACTATGTTACGAAACCCATGATCCTTTTCTTCTTCCAAACATAGGGTGAAGGATTTACCCTTAAATAAGCCTTGCAGTCAAGTGTCCCAAAATGGGTTTTTAAGAGGATAGCTGTGCAGGCAGGCAAAAACAGTATTGAACATGCAGGACTTAAAATAATAATCTAATAGCAATTGCCTAATGATTGTCCCTTCTCCATCCTACTAAGCAACCCCAACTTTCTCTTTTACTTTCCTAACCCATTAGTGATTAGCCATCACAATCTCATCATTCAGTTTTTTTATATTTTTCTGAATCGCTGGAGGGGACTATGATTACAGAACTACTCAATAGAATTAAAATTGACAAATGTCTTGCCTATTCAGATGCTTTGGACTAAGATTAGTATTTCCCCAGTGCAGAATTTAGGTACAGATAACACATATGACATGTAATCCCATAGCTTTATACTGTGTCTGGTCTGGCCTCTATCAATTGCATGTAGGGTCCACGTGTACAGATTTTTATTAGCAAGATGTGCCCAGAGGAATAGTAATCTTTGAATACTTAATTATGTGTTCTGTTGCAAGTGAAGACGGAATTTACATACCTGGTCTTAATATCGGAAGAGGGAGGCTCTATTGCGTTCTTAATGTTGTCCTCAATGGCATTCAGGAGAGGACCAACAGACATCTGAAGAATCTCCCTATGGGAAAGAAAAATATTAGATACTTTCAAAACAAGTCTTGGATATACAACCTCTTTATCAGTTCTACACAAGTGGTTTAACAGGTAAGAGAGCTTAAAAGTATTTCTAAAGTACTTCTTCATTTAAAGTTATTAGTATCAAACTGATGCTGCTACACAGCCAACCCTTGCTCACCTTGAATTGTTTTTTGTAATATAAAAGAATGAGTCAACAGCTCTCTGCTCAATTAGTTGCATAGAATTCTTCAAAACAGGGAAACTTGGTAGGTCATGTGCCTGAAAAGATAACATTGCGTAAATTAAGTAAAATACAGGTCTAAGAATGACACATCTAAGCTTAGATCACTAGCATGGACATACACCTGCATTTTTACTTGATGCCTGGAGATTGATAACTAATAGTAATTTTGACATAAATTTTAGTCGATAGCAAAATGGCACGTTTCCTTGGCCCAAAATAAAATTATATGGTCAGGAATCCAGATATGCTGACATACCTAAATATAAATTAAACCATAGTATTCAAAAATAGAAAAATGCTGGACAAGAACAAAACTTGAAAATTCTATAAATTTGTGTAGAGCAAGGATATGTTGCAAGGAACTCTGACGTTCCAATGATAAATGCCATTCATACCATGCCAAGATTCCTTGAAAAACAACTTATCTTTGCTGCATAATAAAATGTGCAATGTGTGTTCTGGCATTATTTCCAATTTATGGAAATGTTACAAAAGCCTGAGCCATTTCCTACATTCCTACAGACTTTAATATAGATCAGCTGACCTCCAAGTCTATCATTCAAAGATTTTGTCAAGAAATCAACATAAAAAGTAAACCTTAAATATAGAGAAATAGAGCTTGAATTTTAAAAGGGTTACCTTAATCTTACACAAAGACCTAATTCATATTAATTACAAATGGGAACTGCATACGCATTATTTGGTCCTATATTATATTAGTAAAAAGCTGGTCCAAATATTCCCCTTGCTGCTGTCTTGTCATCTATGTTTAATTCCTGCAAATATTCAGACCAGGGATTATGGGAATTGAAGCAGATGAATGACATTAGTTGGAGAAATTCAGCATTTACGAAGAGGTACATGGTACAGCTGGTTAGAGAATAAAAAGATTAAGTTCAGATTTGCAAAAGAATGCATTTTATGTTGTTTAAAGGAAGAGGAACAATTGCCTCACTTGCTGGACTGTTTACCCTGCTTCCTACTTCTGCAATGAGGAATCTTGCATGCTTGATTACGATTTCTTGAGTGTGGCTTTTCCCACAGAATTGCATACATCACTTTAATAGTTGAAGAAAACAGGAAGTTTACCTGTTCTGCAAAAACGTTGTCAAGGAGAAGAATGAAGTCTACTTTTTGCTCATTACTAATGCCCAACTTTTGTTTAATGTTTTTCAGATCTTCTAAGAGGTCTTGGTGCAAATTCACACTAGCCCATCCATCTCTGTCAAGGAAAACAAAATGCTTCAGGTGCTTCTTAATTTTTGCTTTGTAGATCAGAAAAATCAACAGAAGATGTATTTTTAATGTTTTTATGCTTGCATCTCTCAAAAATAAAGGGTATAGCAATGTGAAATTCAGAGGCTGAAAGTATCATTCTGCATGTTGCAGAATCTGTAAGTACAAATCTATTTAAGCTTATACTTCAATGAGGTCTTTTTTCCGGCTTTCTGCAGTAAAAAGACGCAATTGCTTTAAGACTTATCAGTCAAGTTCTGAACCACTCTTTCTGCATCATTTTCAAAACATAGAGTTATAGAAGATAAATTCAAAATCAATTTCAAACAGCAAGAGCTCATTTAAGCAGATGTTTAACTAAATTTCTACTTATATTCTGTCATGTTTGCAACATTTTAAGAAAATACCAGAATCTTCAAGATCTTACCATACAACTACAGGTAGCCCTTGAATTACAAAGGCAAATGGGACTGGAATTTCCATCGCAAAGTGATCTAAATTCTAAAGTGTGACATTGCATGACATCCTCACTTGTGATGGCAATCCCTGCAGTCCTCATTGCCATTGTTAAGTGAGGATTGTAGGTCATCGAGCACCTCTTTGCAATTTCATGTTGGCTTGCAACAACCAAAGTCAGTAGGGAAGTGGCAAGTCCCAGATGTTAAGTGGCAGCCGTCAGGTGGAGGAGGAGATGCAGGTGGTCAGGAGACTTGGGGGGTAGCTGCTACTTGTATATAGGCTACAATCACTATATGGGCATCATCAAGAATGGCAGAACTGAAACCTACATTAAAATTCTTTCCTTTTTAGTACAACAGGATCAGTAATCATCACTTTTCTTAAGCATAGATTTTGAATGTAGATTATGGCACTCGTAACAAAATGGCCATGGACGTCCATAAGAATACAACTGATTTATTAGACGATATATGGGTGAGACTTTTTACAGCTATGCAGGATGTTCATTACCATCCCATCTCACTTTCGCTTTTTTATGACATGGGATACTTTAAAATTTAACATTGAGCAGCAGCCTTCTATATTATTTTTTTCTCCCCAAGGAATTCCCTGGATTAAGTACAGGGGCCAGAGGCATTCCTGAAAATAGGATTGTATACTAGTTCCCATTTAATTTGGATGCCATGTATATGGAAAAAATAGATCTCGTGACACATGGAACCTAGTAGCTATCATTGAAGGACCCAAGAACATCAGCACAGCATATGATTGAATAGCCATTGTTAGATATCATATTCTTACTTTTTCCCCCCCATTTCAACTCCAGGGAACCTCATAAAAGAATTTTATTCATTTTCTAAACTGCATATGGATTATGCGTGAGGCTGTTTATAATAGCTTCCTGGGAGGTTTAGTAGTAGGTTGTGAAATACAGCTGTGAACAGCTAATGAGCCTTTTTCTATTTTGCATGAGCTTTTTGCAGTTGTTCTTATTACAGAAGTTTGAGACTCTCACAATAATTATTACAACCATTTGCATTATTACAACCATTCATAGCTACCTACACTTACCCTATAATGATGGTGAAAAAAAGGCAAGGTAGAACTTGCTCCATGCATAAACTTGGAGCATGGCCACATTCTTTGAAGACCAACTGCACACAAGCAGCCAAATTTAACTACTATTCCCAAAAGCATAACCAACGAATTTAGGAGAATGCATGCTGCTTTTGATAATGAAGCTGTCTTATATCACTTATCATCAACCTGAAGCCCTCTACATACATTAAAATTATTCTGTTCAGAAATCCAAATTAGAAACCATGGCTGCTTTATACAAGGCTATTGTAAGCTGCTTTTTGGCACATCATAGTGTATTCTATACATATTAAATATTCAATGACATCAACCAAAAATATACTGGCAACTCACCTATGGATACGTTTAAGTTGTTGGCATTTCCCTGGATTGGGATAAAGGATTTCAGATTCCGCATTATCTGTGACAATGGTAACAGCTCCTGGGTAATTAAGAAAAATTGCTCTTTCACAAATTGTAATATCAAAGATGTAAAGCAGGGGTGTCAAACTCAAGGCCCGGGGGCCAGATCCGTTTTCACTGGCAGAGGGTTGCAGGTGGCTGTCGCAGCCGAAACGGAGCTCGGGAGCCACACGAGTGATGTCGAGCTGGCCACGCCCACCCTGGCCATGCCCATCCCAGCCCCCCGAGGTCAAACACAACCCTGATGCAGCCCTCAATGAAATCGAGTTTGACACCCCTGATGTAAAGGATTCATACTAAGATTCATATCATGGCTGCAAACTAAAAGGACCCATTGTACTAAATGCCAAATAAAATCCAGTATTTATTAACATATTGTCAGATATTTACCAGAGATAGATTCAACTCTTGCATTTAACAGCTCATACTGTGAGATTTTTTTGTAAATTAATTTACATCACATATGCCTCAATGTCTTAAATCAAAACCTTTAACAAGTATAACTACTGGGGATACCAAATCAAATCTAAGCTCAAAGGCTATCATCTCTCCTTAACATCTCTCATGACTAACATCTTACAAGCTTTAAGGCAAAAGAACATTTACTTCTTGGTAACCTATAAATCCTCTAACATCTTGGATCCCAGAACTTTCATCTGTTCCACACAGAATCTGGAATTTATTGGGCTCCCTTTTTAGTGAGGTTTTGGATAATGGATTTTGGCATTTTTACACCTCATTTTATGATGGAATTTTAGCTAGTTATTTATGGGGTTATCCACCTAGACGGGGGGTTGGCAACCTGTGGCTCCGGAGCTGCATGCGGCTCTTTGGTCCCTCTGCTGCGGCTCCCTGTCGCGGCAGTGGCATGGCCAGAGCCTTAGCGTGGGAGCAAAGCGCCCCTGCACTTGCCTTTGCACGGCAACAGCATTCCGCCTTTGTCGCGGTACATTTGCTGTTGCCACCAGCGGAGGCCTGAGAGCGAACGGCGGGGGCAGATCTTGCAGGGTGGGGGCCATCCCCCAAGCCTGGCCTTCCTCCTCCCTCATCAGCAGGGCCAAGAGAAAGAAGGGGGTGGCGTGGGGAAGCGCTCCCCTCCCTCAGCTGAGCGCCAAACAGAAAAACCCAGTGGGGGGGGGGCTGGCCCAGCAGAAGCGCCCCCATTGGCGAGTCGGACGGTGGAGAGGCCTGGCCCAGCTCTCACAGCGAGACAATGTTCGCCACCTCCAGATACGAGCTGCTGCCTTTGAAATGTGGCGTGCCTTTGAGGAAGCCAGGCAGCGCTGGGGCGATGGAGGGGGGCAGCAGAGGCATCAGGGCTGCTCCACCCCCTCCTCAGCAAGCCAGGCCTGGAGGAGGGTGGAGAGTTGCGAGCCGAGCGCCGGAGGGTCAGGAGGTGTGCTCCCACGTCGTCCCAACACGTGTTTCCAGCACGCACTCCTCTGTCCTGAAGTGGGATTGAGTGGGGGGTAGGGGGAAGGGAGCAGAGAGCATGGGGAAGGGTAGGGGGGCTTCCTATGCCCAGGCACGACACCAAAGGAGAAGCAGCGGCTGAACGCATGTGTTGGGGAAGCTCCGTGGTCACAGCTTTTCCTCTTCCATCCACACCCCCCCGCCTCCCATCCTTGCTGTGCTTTTTTCTTCCATCCGTGGCGTGTGTGTGAACAGTTGCAGGGATTCCCGGAGGTAAATCGCAACCCCTGACAGCTGGGCTTTTTGCTTCCCATTGCACAGGCTGTGTGCAGGGAAGGCCCTCAAAAGCAAGGATGCCCAAGCCGGCTTTGCCTGCTTTTTTGCTAATGTCTCTGGAAGTGATCCTAGAGAAGCCCGGCTGGCTTCCCTTTGGTGTGGGGCGGGGGGAAGGTCCCCTCCTCCTCCTGGAGCCCATTCCCTGCCTCACTCGCCCCTGGCAATTCTCCCTCTCAGGACAGAGAGCAGGGCGCATGTCCAGCACCAACAAAGCCGGAAGTAGCTGCCTGCCATTTCCTGCTGCAGTTGGGCAGCGAGAGAGAGAGAGATTCAGCTCGATTCAGCTCCATCTGCTCCCCTCGAGGCAACCTCGTGGCGCTGTGCTGTAACAGCCTGACAGTCACTCCTTTTGCAACGCAAGGTTTATTTTTGTATCTTTCCAGAGACAGAAAGAATGTGGCCGACTTTCCTTACAGTTATTCGCTGCCGTGTGTGGGTTGGGAAGTGGGGGTGGGGAGTGGGGGAGAGGGAGGATGGGAGGGAGGCCGAGAGAGAGAGAGATTGCTTTTTATTCTTCATTTGGCATTTTACATTACAATAGTTTCTCTCAAGCTCCATGGTGCTCTCTGTAAAGGATAAAATACAGCTCCTATGATTTTTAATGATTATGACTGGAGATGATAGTTACTAGGTGAGGAATGAGTGACTTTGAGATGAGAGAAAGAGAGGAGAGAGGGAGAGAGAGAAAGAGAAAGATGAGAGAGAAAGAGAGGTGAGAGGGAGGGAGAAAGAGAGAGAGGGAGAAAGAGATGGGAAAGGGAGAAAAAGATGGGAGAGGGAGAAAGAGAACGAGGGAGAAAGAGAGAGATGGGGAGAGGGAGAGAGAGAGAAAGATGAGAGAGAGGGAGAGGGAGAAAGAGATGGGAGAGGGAGAGAGAGAGAAAGAGATGAGAGGGAGGAAGGGAGAGAGGGAGAAAGATGGGGAGAGGGAGGGAGAGAGAAAGATGGGAGAGAGGGAGATAGAGATGGGGAGAGGGAGAGGGAGATAGAGATGGCGAGAGGGAGATAGAGAGGGAGAAAGAAAGAGGAGAGAGATGAGAGGGAGAAAGAGAGATGGGGGAGAGGGAGGGAGAGAGAGAGAGGGAGAGATACCTGTTTTCCATAGAAAAGAAAACACCGAGAGCAACAAAACCTGGGTAGGCGTGGCTGGGGGGGGTCATGTGACTCGGTGGGAGTGAGGGACATCAACTTGGCCACGCCCACCCATGTTTTGTGGCTCCCAGTGTTTTGTTTTCTGTGGGAAACTGGTCCAAATGGCTCTTTGAGTGTTTAAGGTTGCAGACCCCTGACCTAGACAAAGTGACAAAATAGGTAGGAATCCATGATGGCAGACATGATATGGAGCAGAACAGAAAACATAGTAGTGAAAAGCTTCCACTGCTAACCTTCTTTTTGTTGTTGGAACAGCCCAGCTAACAAACATCGTGTGGATTCCAGATTCCGATCAATATTAGTGGAACGGACTCTGCAAGATATAAGGTAGCCAATGAAATGAAGCAGAGATGGCCATTGCTTCCAACACGCTCCTACAAACATTATGGATGACTATTACAAGACTCTTGAAATCAAATGTGGTATAAAGGTTGAGATGCTGAATTATGAGGGACAGAGATATAAGTTCTATTCCATCCTCAACAATGGAAGCTCACTGGATGACTGAACTAGTCGATTTGTCTTAGACTAGCCCACCTCACAGAGATATTTTGGGGGAAAAACAAGTTTTGCATTTTTCAATATTAGGACATACTACATAAAATCTACTACTAAATACTAACTTACAAGACCTCAGAAGATTTGTAGGATGATGACAGGAAATTGGTCTCCTCAATATAACGTTTCCTTAGCCGTTCCCCCAGGGTGAACATTTGCTGCATGCCAACTTTGGTCAACTGTCCCGCAATTACACCTCCCTAGAAAGAAATTTTTTTTTCCCACTTAAAGCTGCTCACTAGCAGGCAGGAAAATACAATGCTTTGGAAACAAAATACCTTCAGCACTGTTTTTTTGTAATTTTCTTCATCAGGAGAAAATGGTCTTGGTCCACCAGTGAGATTAGTTACTATGTAGGGAAACTTTGTTTGAGCAGGGATCTCCAGAAGAGTAGGATCCCAGGCTACCTGTTTCAAAAACATGACAAAGATTTGATTTTAAAAAATCATAAGTTCTAAACCACTTATATTTCAGTTATTTTCAGTTATTACTCAAGGTACTCCTTAACTTCGGTTCAATCATCAATGATGGGATAATAGGAATTAGAATTAACTAGATTGGAAAAAATTCTACATCTAAGCAAAATTTAACTATCAATGGAAAACAATGGATTTATGGACCTTAACACTGAATATATAATACAGTAAAGAATGTTAAATATCTAGTCTATTACCCTTCAGATAGTTCCAATCTTGGCTGTCCTCAACATATTAAAAGCTGGTGGGAAGGGCTCCTTCAGACCATTAAGTTGTAGTCAAAATCAAGAATACAAATGTACCAGTCATTAGCATTCAATGTAAGCAAGCGCTTTTCCAGGAAATTTCCCTTGTTCACGCACCATCAATGCTTCATATCCTATGAAATAGATGCAGTGTACAATGCTTGTCTTTGAACCTATGAATACTGTAACATGTAACAATGACACAACTGTCATTGTGGATCAGGATGCCATTTTCCCCCCTTTCTATCAGATTCAATTGGGAGCAAAAATCATTACTCCACCTCAGCAAGTTTGAAAAAATTGTTTCCAATTCTATAGGAACTGGAATTCTCTTAAAAATATTTTATTAAGCTGCAAAGTTTCCTTTGGAAGATGTGTTATTTTTCCTAATTTGATCTGTGAAATGCAAACTCACTGTAAACTTGATCTTGTACAGTAAAAAATACTGCATGCTTGATCATAACTTGAGCTGTACAAACATGTAAAATGAACTTTGCCACGTGTAAAACAACCCTCCGTCTTAATTGTGCTGCAGTCATGATTATGGCTGGGCCACTTCCAGAGAAGGCAACCTCTGCTGCAGCTCAACTGAAAAAGAGCAAAGTTCTTGAAAGCAGAAAGCAGCATTTACTCCTCTGTTTCCAAGAGGAAATCACCCAAACCAGGCATCCTCTTTCACAACCAATGTTCGTAAATCGTGATAGCCCACAGCTAGTGTCATCGACACAAGGAACATGAATTTGGGCAAACTCAGGGGGACAACATTGGACAGGTGGGGCTGACGTGCTATGGTCCATGGGGCCACGGAAGACTTAGTGATTGAACAATTACACTGATCTCTAACCAACATCCAGGCTAGTATGCACCACATATAGAGCTAAGCTGTGATTGACACCCAAAGTTCTGAAGAAGTGCATTAGGAAACACAATTAAGAGTCTCCTTTACAGGATGGTTATTAAGTAATCTAAATTACCCGGCTCCTTTACATGGTGGTTACTAAATTATCTAAACTTACATGGTGGTTACTAAGTTATCTAAACTTACTATCCTGTAAAGGAGACTGGTAATTGTGTTTCCTAATTGCACTTCTTCGAAAATTTGGGTGTCAACCACGGTTTAGCTCGATTTGTGGTGCACACGTATAAAAGCACTGGAGGTTTTATTATCGCTCCCACCCTCGATATCACCAGCGCTTTCTCTACCGACCGTATCAGCCGCTGATAATCCAGTCGGGTGCGGGAGAAAGGAAGGCGGCTCTCCTGCTCACCTGCTCGACGCCCGGGATTGGCCGGAGGGGCGTGCGAGCGCCGTGCCGAAAGAGAACTTGCACCAATTTCAGTTCTGGCCGGCCGCGGTTGTTGGCGCTCTCTCCGTCGCTCTTTGCAGCTTGGGCCAGGACGCTCTTCTTGCGGTGCGCGTAACAAGACAGAACGCCGACCATGCCTATCCGAGCCCACAGATCCATGCTTAACGTAAAGTCTCAAAAGCCAGAGGAAGTAGAAGCTCAACTCAGGAGAAACCGCCCGCGTCTTTCCCTGCCTTTGCTTGGGAACGCAGCGCGAATCATGGAACAGAAACACGCGCCCCCACTTTTGTCCTTTGGTTTACAAATAACGCAGCTGAGAAGACTTCCCGAAAAGAATTTCCCAACCCATTAAGGATGGAGGCGGATCATGGGAAATGAGGTTTCCTCTTTGTTCCTTCCTCCCTCGGCAAATAGCGGCTAAAAAACTACGACTCCCAGAGGGCATCAGGGCGCTTAAATCTCAGGGAGGGAGCTGCGGGTTCTTTTTATCTGGTGGCCGTGGCTGGTGCGTGGTCGGGAAAGAGAGTGGCGGTGGGACTTGGAAGAGTTTGGCTTTGATTTTAACTTAGTTATGGCATGGCATATTTGCAATATAGCAAAAATAATAATAACTCAAGTATTAATTTCGTGGTATTAATCACTGATAGATGCAAAAAGTGCCAGTTTAAAATATTCTATAGGCTGAAATTCTAGTACTGATTTTGTGATTAGTACAGTATTCTTATTTTATTCATTTTGTTTTTATTTAATAAATACAGAAATAAAAATATTCTTATTTTATACCTGCTGCAGAGAGTGCAAGAGCATATCGACAGGAATGATTTTCCTTCTGAAAGATAATCACAAACTTAAAATGCTTTTGCTGTAATTCTAGTGAGAAAATCAATTATTCCCCATGGAATCTGTTCACATCTGGACTTACTAAATGATGGCAGTTGGGTAATTGCTTCAGCACTTGGAGTGTATATCGCCTAAATATTCATTATTTATCAGTATTTTCTAAGAAGTTTTTATTTCATGTCACTGAATCGGTTAAAAAATAATGCCAGATTTAATGAGCCTTTCAGGTTTCCCTCATGCTTTCAATTAATAGACTACTGTCTTTCCAATGGAGAAAAATCAATTATCAAAAGTCCATTAATGTGAGATACTGCAATAAAAAAATGGGGAGGCAAGGAGAGCCGCTCTGACAGGCATGAAGCCTTGGATTTTTAAATAGGCCCTAGTTCACAATTTAGCTAAGTCACACACTAATTAAGACAAAAACATAAAGCAATTTATACATCTGAATTGTCACAGGAAGTTAACAGCTGATCAGGGCTGATTTTGAAAAAGCCAGACAGGGTTGGATTTGGTTAGTATTTGGCTGGAAGACCATTTGGAAAAATTGGGACTATAGGCTACACTTGGAAGTAACAAAATTCCAGAAAAAGGCAACATTCCTAGCATTCCATACACATATTTATGTCATCAGTTCAGCTTGACTTGAAACACTTTAAAAATTAAAAAAAAATTCCAACAAGAACTATCCAACTATCTAGTTTCTGCTATCAAAATGCAGAGACTTTTTGGCTAATGGTGCAATGGTGATTCATAGTTAAAATATTTTCCCCAGGCAAGTATACCTAGAGGAGTCCTCTAGATCAGGGGTCTCCAACCTTGGCAACTTTAAGACTTGTGGGCTTCAACTCCCAGAATTCCTCAGCCAGCAAAGCAGAATTCTGGGAGTTAAAGTCCACAAGTCTTAAAGTTGCCAAGGTTGGAGACCCCTGCTCCAGATGACTTGGATAGAAACTGCCAGTAGGAATTCAGGGAGTTGCATCCCAAGCTATCTGGAGGATGGCAAAAACTGAGGTAGAGCATCCCAGAATATTTTGAGAGTCCGTAAATACTGATCAACCTGTGAGGTTCTGCTGAGTAATATGGAAAAATCAATCCATATATGAAAGTTTGTTCTTGCCTTATCTTAAGACAGTGGTGGGTCAACCTGTGGGTCGTGACCTCTTTGGGGGGGTCAAACGACCCTTTCACAGGGGTCACCTAAGCGCGCGCTAGCCCATCATCTTGGTGCCATGCCCCCTTTGTCACCTCATCGTGCATGGGGGTTGCGGCATTAGGAAGGTTGAGAACCACTGTCTTAAGATGTCAACATAATATGCCTTTAAATTAAATTAAAATTAAAAGAAGCCATGATTTATATCTGTTGAAAATGTGGCAAATGAGCAAGCCTTTAATTCTCTGTTGTAGCTTTTCTCAGTACTTTCCAGATGTGTTGACTACAGCCCCCCCATACTTTGCTAGTCGGCAGGCAAATGGGTATACAGACCTGAATTATAGTTTAGCAATGTGTAAATTGCAAAGGGCTGCTACTGCATATGACCTTGAAATGAGAAAATTAGGGCAAAGAAATGCATACCATAATGGGAATATCCTCCATCGCTAATTCTACTCATTTTGTAAATTATAACCTTTTAAAAGTCCTAAAAAACAGAAATAGCCTTCTAGCATGGGAATACTTATACAGATAATTAGCCTATGGGATTAATTATATGTGTAACAGTGCTTCAGTGGATGTGGTTGGACAAACATATCCTGGAAGGTAAAATTAGGATCTGAAGATTTAGCTATGGCTTATGCTTCCTAGTTCTCTACCCAAGCTTTTCCATACACCTTGGGGAAGGAGAGGGTTAGTCAATATACTGGACACAAAAGTTTCATACACCAACTGATACAATATTTTGGGAAATAAATTGTTAGGCTATTGGAGGTTTTTTAGGTACAGCATTCCCAAAAGGATTATGCAGCAGTGTGAAGAGGGGAAATCCTGTCCTGAATTTTTATTTGGAGAATGAATATCCTATCAAGCTGGATGTTTCTGTCATATTTATAAGACAGTTGTATCCTGGTAGAAAAGATCACTCAGGGACTTGTGTATGTTGTTCATGCCACCTCTGTATCTGTTCTCTCCTTTCTCTTAAGCAAAAATTAAGAGAAATTAGTGGCATGGATGTTGATGAGAAATCCCTTTTGTGTTTTATTCCATTTTTCCCATTATGATTGGCTATTAGCATTTAATATGATTTCAAATTGTAAGTTTTGATGAAAAGTTTGCATTAAATTTCATTGACCACTAGAGGGCAATAGAAGGATTTGGAAGTGAATTACAAAGTCAGATAAGATTCCCGTCAGCTGAAGAAGAAAAAAAGGGCCCTTCCTTTTTTATGCAACAATATATGGTATACTACCTCCTATTTGTCTAAGCTAATTATTCATGAACAACATCCATGAGTTTAAGAAATTTATAAGGTTATAATGAGTGCCTTAAAACCAGGGATAAGGTAAAGACGGAGAACTGCTTGCAGAATATAGTTTTTCTCCCTGTCAACAAACAAGAAAAAGATTTTATCAGTTTTACAGTAATCTTGTCATGCAAAACACAACTACGGTATTTCTAAGTTCTTTTCAAAATCTTAGCAGTAAGTATAAGATAAGTTTTCCTCATGAATATCCAAAAATCACATAAGCATTCCTCTTCACTAATCTCTTTTGCAATAATGCAAAACAAAACAAAACAAAACCCCACTTAATTTACTATCAGCCATTCAAACTGAGAAAAAAAAAATAAGTGTCTGGCAGAAAAGATTTGACTATTAACATCTTTTCCATCCTTGATTGGATAAATACAAGATGAAACTGTCCAAAGATTTTATTGATCACAATCTCTATTTGCTCTTCAAGCAGGATGTGTGAGTCCAGGAAGACAGAGATTTTGAGTGGAATTGTTCATTGCTAAGCTGTCAAAGGTACATATAAGGTGTATATCAGTGGTTCCCAAACTTTTTCAGTCCACTGCCCCCTTGGTGCTACAAACTCATCCTCAGTGCCCCCCCACCCCCACCCCCTTCAGGTGGGCATGGCTTGGTGGTCAGGTGACCGGGTGGGCATGGCCAACATAAAATGTGGTGAAACTCACTTAACAACGCTCTTGCTTAGCAACCAAAATTTTGGGCTCAATTGTGGTCATAAGTCCTTTCTTTCTTTCTTTCTTTCTTTCTTTCTTTCTTTCTTTCTTTCTTTTTTTCTT
>QLTV01000598.1:514824-556164 GCA_003457575.1 Thermophis baileyi | reverse complement strand
CGCAGGTCTAGTAGGGCTCCAAAACGCCCCGCCTACCTGCGTGATTACGTATGCTGGACAGCTCCATCCAGGAGGGGAGGGGTGTTATGTTCTAACTGTTTAAACTGTGTTGCATGGTTCCAACCAGGTCCAGCGTTTGAGCGGGAAAAAGCTCAAACGCTATTGGCTGGTCTATCTGACAGCTCCCTATAAAAGGGCGCAGGTCTAGTAGGGCTCCAAAACGCCCCGCCTACCTGCGTGATTACGTATGCTGGACAGCTCCATCCAGGAGGGGAGGGGTGTTATGTTCTAACTGTTTAAACTGTGTTGCATGGTTCCAACCAGGTCCAGCGTTTGAGCGGGAAAAAGCTCAAACGCTATTGGCTGGTCTATCTGACAGCTCCCTATAAAAGGGCAAGCTGTCAGACTGCTCTTTGCTGGTTGCTGATACAAGAGCTGAAATAAAGAGCTGCTTTGGAAGTCTGTCTCCTGTCATCTCTACCCACTATCTAACACGTGGCCTTGCCTGTTTGTCTTCTGGGTTTCTGACACGCATGCGCGCGTGATGATCAGCTGTCCTTCGCGCACGTGGGAGTGCCGAAAACTGGTGTGCACATGCTTGCCGGCCAGCTGATCGTTGGGCGCTCATGCATGCTAGAACCCGGAAGTTTGCTTTTCTGGAGCGCGGCCCCGATGAGTGCGCACGCACATGTGTGATGTTTCCGCGTGACAAGGTTCGCCATCACTGCTATAGACAGCTTCTAGAGACCCAGTGATCTTTGTTGTAATAATTCTGCAGAAAAACAAAAAGTTTTGTGGTGTCTTTGAAATTGACGTACTCATTATAGCATTATAATTTACTTCTGTGTTCCACAAACTCTTGCTTGGTCTTCAAGTCACAACACTGTGATAGAAATTAACATGTTAATCCTGAATCTCTGTTTATAAGCATTTATTAAGAGCTAGCTGGTCCTGCTTTTTAGCAGCTAAGGAACTGCACTGGATGGAGAAATCCAAGTTTAAATCTTTGTTCAGCCATGGAACTTGTGAGGTTTCAGCAGTCTCTTTTTCATTACTTTGTTGCCTCATCCCTGGCTACTAATCACTTGAGGAATATGGAATTGCTGTAGGGAAGGTAAGGGTTAAAGTTCCCTAACTTAATTTATTGTAAATTACTTTCAATTGCTCCCCACATTCAAATTTGCAATTGTTTAAAAATGGTTTACAATAATGATAAATAAATCTTTTTGTTTATCAACATATTTGATTTATATGGTGACACTGCATTCTCTGCCCCAAAACCTACTTTTGAAGAAAGAAAAATGCACCAGGAGTTGTGTTTACAGAACTTCAATATAACCTCTAATTCAATGTGGGGGGGGGGACAGCTTGTTTCTGAATTTCTTGCTGATGTAGCTGAAACTCAGCAATGGCATTTGAATCTCAACAGCTGATCATAAACAGCTTTAGCATCAGTGCTGCAAAATTGTTCTGACTGTGGTAACATTCCATGGTGTAAGGAATACAGGAATAGCCACAGCAAAATCACACAGTACAACAAAAATGGACACATTTCCCTGCTGTTCCCATACCATTATTATCACAATCTGCATTATATTTTTGTTACATGTTATATTTTTCCTATGCTGCTTCCAAGGAGTGTTGAGTAGTATGCATGTTTTTCTCCATATCTCCCTTATCATCTTTGTAACAGCCCTATAATGTAGGTGAAGCCGAGAAAAATTGACTGGTCCAGGATTACCTAAGGAATTCATGGTGGGATTGAATTTGAATCTTTCCAGTCACATTCTATAATTAACAGTATTAATTTTCCCCAAAGGCAGGGATAGGATCCCTATGTAGCATAGAGTAGTATTTGCCAATTTCAGCAGATGTCAATTTCCCAGCCAGCATGTAACATTTTAAAGTTGTTGTAATTAAGAAACACTGGGATAGAGTAAGGTGGTTCTCCACCTTACTTTGGAACTTTGCAGGAAATATGCATGCATGGATAGATAACACTAATTACGAAGGTAGTATGCAGTTTGGGGGATTCTATGACTCTCTGTTGCTGAACTTAACAAATATTCTTAACTAATGTTCTTGCTAAATGAGATTTTGTGTGTGTGTATTTTTTTGTTGTGTAACTCTGAAACATTTGAAGGACTACCCAAGGAAGAGTAGGATGTTTTCTGCTTCCCATGTTTAAACATAATTTATTTCATTATTTAGACGTCACTGGACTTTAAAGGGACTTTGGGCAGCTCACAATGTAAAATAAAATAACAGATTACAAAATATAATTGCACAATGGACCCTATATACCAGGGGACCATAGCCACCCTTCCCCAAGACTTAGGAGAACAACCATGTTTTCAAGGTCTTCTGGAATGCCAACAGGATGGCAATTACATTCTAGAGCAGGGGTGTCAAACTCGTGTCATCATGGCAGGGTCACGTGACATATTGCATCTTTTCCCCCCTTCACTAAACTGGGCGTGGGTGTGGCCAGCTCGTGATGCATCCGGCCCGCGGGCCAGGAGTTTGACACCCCTGTTCTAGAGGATAAATGTCATGACAAATAGATGGGTCCAACAGATAATTTTGTTTAATTGAGAAATGTAAAGGATACAAACACTGCCATTTTTTTCCAGATGGGTAGAAACAATGGGAACTAGGCAGTCCCTTAAATGACTTGACCCTATGTCACGTAGAACTTTATGTGTGATGACCAGCACCTTGAATTGTATCTGTACCAGCAACTAATGCAACTTGTGAAATAGTATGGAGTGGTCCTAGTGAGGTATGCTCATCACTGTCCTTGATTTACAACCACAGTTGAAACTGGATTTCTAGTTGTAAGACATGCTCATAAGTTGAGGCACCCCCATGATCAGACCTGATGTTATGACATTTGTGGTGGTTATTAAGTAAATCCATGGTTGGTAAGTCAATACAATGATTGTAAGTGCAAACCCATTCTTCCAAATGGGCAGTTTTGTGAGACATTGTCAAAGAATGCGGGAAACTGGCAAAAAACTTCCCTTTTTTAAAAATTGGAAATGTTGTTTCTGAAAGAAAGAGAGACCTGGTGATTTGGATCCTGGTTATAAAAACAGACCTTGCTAAATTTGTCTTTAATATGCCTGGAGACAGAAACTGGGAGTCTTTGTTGAGTTTGTTGTAACAAAAACAAATGCAGCTACATTGTTAGGCTTTCCTCATTCGAATGATGCTGTTCTAATTTGTGATGGAATTTGAAGGTCAGCTTTTGGGGTGACAGGGATCCAAAGAGGGCAACCACCTAAGCAAAATGTTACTCTCAATTTAAGAAGAGAAATGTGAATAAGACAAGTTTCAACCCAAACTTTATTAAAACATAACAAGCACAGTACATGATCAAAGATAACATGCATCCTCCCATCTTGGGTTTACATTACAGAGGAAAGTAGACCACAAAGAAAGGTAGCTTAAAGACAAACTTTTTCAGTCTTCTATCAAGTCCTTTAACACAAAAACATACCCACAGTGCCCTTAAGTTTCCTTCCCAGAAACAGGAGAAAATACTTACTTGCCTTGAAAACAGCGAGAGCATTAATTTCCTATCTCTTCAATCATTTATACACCATATATGATACTATGTAAAACAAATATTTTGGAAAATGAAGAACACATTGTGACAACTGGAAAATGAAATGAATTTCCTTCACTTAGTTCTCTATCCGTTTGATGCTTAAACTATTCTGGTTCAAATGAGTGAATTAAACCTTAATTGTGTGATATTGGGTGGAACATCTACTCTAAATTACAGGGTTCACAGATTTGTTAAAGGAAAATGTAGCAACCATATTTGACTTAATATCACATAATAAAAAATAATCCCAGTCGATTGTGAGTGGCTTAACAAGTAAAAGTGACTCAAATGTTCTTAGAAGATGTTCTTAGAAAATCTTAGAAGGAGGAGCAGAGCCTTTGGCTTCCTGTAAATAAATTCAAATATTTCTAGCCCCTTTGCAGTTTGAAGTTAAATGTTTGAAGGCCAGGAACAGGTTTTCTACTTCCCAAAGCTGCAGAAACACTACTATTACATTAGGGTTGTATTTCCTGTAGTGTAGATGTTGCATGAATTTAGATTGTGCTAGAAATGCTATAAAACTTGTTTATCTTTCAGTCACTTCCCAACTCCTGAACATGAATCTTCTGATTTGGTTGGTTAAATATTTTCTTGACTTCTTTAATTGCCTGACAATGCCTCCTGGTGCTATCCCAGTTCTCATTTTCCACCAGTGTCTCCTGCTTACCTATTTCGCCACAGCAATTATGCAGCAACAACCAGAACTGACTTTGATCTGTTAACTTCTTAAAGAGATCCAGCCAACTTTGTAGGCATTCTCTGATCTCAACAGGATCATGCCCATAAAATTCCATCACTAACTGCTGAAAATTAATAGAATATTTCTGGCTATTAGCTAAAAAAAACTTCAGTAAGTCTTCAGAGTAGGCTTAACACATTTTGGTTGAGAGAAAATAGTCCACACCTGAAACTGTAAAGAAATTTCCTCAAAACTTCATGAAATTTAACTCCATTTTCCAGTGGATGTTACAGCATAATTAACAGCTATCTTCCTATGATTCCCAAATACTGAAAAAATTACTAAAGAGAAAC
The DNA here is from genome assembly GCA_003457575.1 of Thermophis baileyi. Lineage (NCBI taxonomy): Eukaryota > Metazoa > Chordata > Lepidosauria > Squamata > Dipsadidae > Thermophis > Thermophis baileyi. Next base: position 551,519 of record QLTV01000598.1, on the reverse strand, counting down.
ATGTTTGGATGTGATAAGATTGTCTGCCTCTGTGATCTTGTTTTCTTTTTTTGTTCCTTGATATATTTTGGCCTAGTGGCTATGTTCCCAGCAGCAGTAACTTAAAAATGGATAGAGAAGATCATATTTAAAAAGCCACAATTTATTAGTGTTCCACAGAGTATTAATTCATGTTTCATACAGGAGTATTCATTTCAGTAGAAAACTTTTTATATCAATATTTTTGTTGAAATAACAAAGTATTTTTAATTGCTATCCCCCTGAGGTGGTGCATGTTTAACACTATGAGGCCATACAGAATTCAAGATTTATTATAGACAAATACATCAAAAATTCAAGTAGAATTCATGGCATTTTAATTGGTACTAACATGGTTTTCTATATAGTTTTGACAAAAAAAGTAAGATTTTAGTTTTCTAGAAGGGAGATAGCTTGTTGGTATGCTATGGTTCCAAATGGTCCAATGATTTTAAGAGATGTGGAGAGGCCTTGGCTTGGCCCCATGTTTGCACTATAAGAATTTGAAGTTACACAGATTCAGGAAGCCAGTCCTTGAGCTTCATCTCAAAGGAGAGGAAAAAATAGTGCTATATACCCCATCCCTCGACTCCTTTGTACACATCTCACAACACGATACTCGCTGCAAATTTAGTTTGCAAATTTCACTCAGTAACATTCCCACACAGTCCTCCCCAAAATCCCCCACAAAGCCTTTTCAATCTGATCTATTTTGTTCATATGGGTTGTCTTTGAAACTCAGAAAATGGAGAAACCCCCATGAGTCAGTCAATGCTCATCCTCTTAGTTTATCAAAATGAGAATATCAAATGTAATTCAAGTGCTCCATCCCCTGAATTGCTATCAGCTGTGGAATAATGGAATCTCCTCACCTCCCTCCACACGAAGACGAAATCCCAGACATCGTTACTGTCTTTTTATCCATGTGTTTTTAGAATATGGGTTTATGTGCTGGCAAAACAATCTGAAAAACAGCAATGGTGGGAAGCTGAAGCAGGAAAGTTCAATCAAAAGAAAAAGAAAGTAAGCAAAACATCTGATGTTGCTCAAAGACTTCTTATCTATTCTGCCACTGTTCCATTTTTGTATTTAAATGTCCCCATCACTTTTAAAATCTGTTCTGACTTTTTCCAATAACTGTATCCATGCTTGCAACAGGACCGTGGTGGCTGGATTTGATGAGGGGAAGGCATATTGTGAATAATGGATAGAGAAGAGTCAAGGTCAGTGAAGGCTGAACCTCTGTGAAGATTGGTAATAATAGCTAACCTGAGCCCAGGAACTGAGAGGAAGGTTAAGACAATAGTTATCACAAGTGAGAAAACAGACTGCCCAGAAAGTCTGCAGAACCTCTGTGATCTAAAAAGAAAAAAATTCAAAAGTTTTAAATACACCTGAGAAGAGTCAGAAATAACCTGACTCAATTCACAAAAAGAGATTACAGCATGAATCCATTCCACCAGGAGCCAATCCCATAGAGGATTGTGGAAATGCCCTGAGTTTTTCTTCAGAATTATAACTTACTCCTTTCCTTTTGTCCAATCAAGGATTCTTGAGAATTGTAATTCTGTGCAAGGGCTTGGAACAGAGACTCCTCAACATTGTTCCCAAACTATAATTTCCAAGGTTCTTGGAGAAGTTGCAATGATTATACTGTGCTGGATTATGAGATAATCACCTGAAGTATAAGAACACCATGTAACTGCTAAAGTTACTTTGCTGTTTTGAAATGAAATAGTTTTTATTTTGGAACAGTAATGGATTCAGAGCATGCAAAAAGACATTTTGGAATATGTCAGCTAAACGTGAATTAATAAGATAATTGATCCAGAGTTTAGACTGACAGGATTTCAAAAATTTAATTGCAGCCATTTGCCGTAACAGCTTCTTCCCTTCTTCTAGCTTCACTAGAAGCACTTCACACTGACAAGTCATCAGACCTTGCCTTACTGCTTGTGTGGCTAGCTTTGCTGAGTCTGCGTTTGTTCTGAAAGTATCCATTTGGTGTCAGATTCGGTGCAGAATTTACACTGGCTTCTGGATGTTGCATGTAGTTTAGTTGGATAAAGGGGGCTTCTCCACCTGAATCATCTGGATTGTGAACCCTCTCTGTTGCAAAGTTGACCGTGTTTTGCTCAGAGGCCATTTTGTTACTGAAGGGGCTGATATATTTCCCAGTAGGGTTGGCTAAACACTGATTAAAATCTGGAGGAGGGGTGCAGCTTTCATCGGTCTTCACTTGAGAGTCTCCCTCCAGTTTGCCAATTGCTGGTGTAGGGCTGATTTTCTGAGATAAGGTGTGCTTAGCTTTCTTCCATCCTAAGTGATACAGTTCAGCCAGGCTTAAGAAGAGAGAGACGGCTGCTACCACATGCATGAAAATGATAAAGATGTTCTTTTCTGTTGGCCGAGAGATATAACAGTTGACTGGATTAGGACAGGGCTGCCGGTGACAGATATAGAGGGTCTCCAGAAAGATTCCATAGAGCATATATTGCCCAACAATGAAAGCAATCTCCATGGTGGTACGGATTAAAATACTGCAGACATAGGTATTCAGCAAAGTGCCCTGAAGAATTATTCTCCCACTGGGTTCATCCCAACAGGACAGCTCTATCTTCTCTGGTGCTGGGTAATCCTGCTGGGGAAAAGAGTCACACTTGTTCTGGATTGTCCTTGCTCCTTCCTTGGCCTCCTTAAGTTTCCTCTTCTCCTGCATACGGACAGTATGCATTGCGTGACCCATGTATAAGAGGGATGGTGTGGAGACAAAGATAATCTGAAGGACCCAATACCTGATGTGGGATATTGGGAAAGCTTTGTCATAGCAAACATTCTCACAACCTGGTTGCTGGGTGTCGCATTTGAAATCGGACTGCTCATCTCCCCAGGAAGATTCTGCAGCTGTGCCCAGGACAAGCATCCGGAAGATAAAAAGGACAGTCAACCAGACTTTTCCCACTACTGTTGAATGCTTATGGACTTCTTCAAGGAATTCTCCTAGGAAGCTCCAATCACCCATGTTTATTCAATTGGGAGACTGGCGTCTGAGGGCAAAAGAGAAAAAAGGAGTTATGGTGAACAATGTGTAGGGCATGGAAATGTCTTTCCTAACCTAATGACCTCCAGATATATTGGATTCTAATTCTTTTATAGATGGCCATTAGCAATGCACTGATTATTAGAGTTAAAGTCCTTCACATCTGGATGACATATTGTGCAAAGCAGTCAAGCCTTTGTAAGTGGCTTTAAAAGACATTAAAGGCATGGAAATATCACCTTAAAATGCAGATTATCATAAAGACAATAAGGGAAGCATATTATTTGTTTCCAATGTTTTAACTTAAATCAGTGCAGGATAGAAAATAGGTTCAAAATATCTTCAGGGGATAATACACCCGTTGATTTTAACCTTATTTGTTCATATTCCCAAGCTTTAGACAGTGTTTCTCAACCTTGGCAATTTTAAGACTTTAACTCCAAGAATTCCCCAGTCAGCCATTCTGATAAACACTGCTTTAGGTGAAGGTAAAGGTTCCCCCGCACATGCGTGCTAGTCGTTTCCGGCTCTAGAGGCGGTGCTCATCTCTGTTTCTAAGCCGAGGAGCCAGTGCTGTCTGAAGACGTCTCCGTGGTCATGTGCCTGGCATGACTCAACACCGAAGGCGCACGGAGCGCTGTTACCTTCCCACCAAAGTGGTCCCTATTTTTCTACTTGCATTTTTTACTTACATGCTTTCGAACTGCTAGGTTGGCAGAAGCTGGGACAAGTAATGGGAACTCACTCCGTTATGCGGTGCTAGGGATTCGAACCGCTGAACTGCCAACCTTCTGATCGACAAGCTCAGCGTCTTAGCCCCTGAGCCACCGCGTCTCCTAAACACTGCTTTAGACTATCCCATATGCACCATCATCCCAACTGTCTTCTCTGGGGGCCACAACATACCTGGATAGTATGGGAAGTTAAAACAATGGTGGCCTTTTTTCTCTCACTATAGCAGGGTTTCTCAACCTTGGCAACTTTGGTAACCCCCAGCAAACGAGGCTGGGGAATTCTGGGAATCAAAGTCCTCACATCTTGCAAAGGTTGAGAAACTCTGAACTACAGGAAGGGCTGGGTTTCACTGTGAAACTCTAGTGAAGAAAGACTCAAGGGGATTCTTAGCACTGTCAGTCATGAGGCCTTTCCAAGCTGTCCATCTTTGATTCATTAATAGATTTGTCTTGGTTAAAAGAAAAATAGTGACAGAAGATGAATAGGAAAACATGAGTTAGTGTTTCCAACTGAGTCTATATCATACCGTCTGTCTGTCTTATTTAAGGGGTTAGATGTTGCAGTCTTCTCTTACCCCGCCTCCCTTTTCCATTGCTTCTGCCATCACTGCTTCTTCAAAATGAAGAGAGAATTAAAAAAACAAAGATACCATAGCTACAGAACATCATTTGCCTGGTAGCACTACACACTCTCCATCCAGAGAAACACAGCTTATTGTTTTTAATTGACTGATTTTTCAGCTGCACTGGAATTAGAATGCTTGACAGATGTTCTGTTTCCAGATTTATTTCAAGCATTTGTAGCTTTAAATAAATTCCGACACTGAAGTTCCAATGCATGCTGCTGAATACTTGAGAAACTAGCTTCAGACTCTAACCAAAGGATAATGCTAAGTGGAGATAATGACCTTGGGTGTGAGTGTACAGAAGGCTGCTGCCCAGATGGGTGTTAGATCTAGTTTTGCTCGTTCGTTATCAGTGACTTCAGTGTCAAGTTAACCAGTATATGACTAAGCGTGAAAATCGTAGGGCTGGTACTAAATTGGGAGGTGTTGGGTATGCGAGGACAGCCAAATAATTTTGATCAACCTAGAGAGATTAGGACATATTGACATAGTTTTAAGGCAGTAGAAAAAAAGGTTACAGTTGATGCTGCTCAATTTCTCCAAGTTTTACTAGTTTGCAGCCAGCAAAAGGGACTTTTGCTCTTTTAAGAATACATTTTAAAGAGGGGGGATAATTAAAAGGCAGCAAATAGCAAAAATACAACGTATTCTTAGCCTCAGAAGAAATACTTGTGTGATGTGCTTATATGCTTAAGCTTTGCAGAAAAGTGTCACAGAGTGCATGTCTTCTGTCTTTCATGTGATACTGTTTGGTTAATTAAAGAAACAACTCACAGCTTAAAATAAACAGTAACTGCAACTTAAACTAGATTTTTCCAGAGCAGTAAGAAAGTCCCCACTCTCTTTTGTATCTCTAATAATAACCTGCATTCCTAACTCTACCTTTTAGGATCCCTTTATCTCTTACTTTTTCAGATTCTTCCTTGATTTTATTACCAACTTCCATAAACATTGTGGTCTATAATATCACATCCTTCATTTTTCTCTCTTTCCTCTGACCAAGGTATCCCAAATGGGAATAATATCTCATGCATAAAATAAAGTGGTTTTTAGTCCAGAAGAAACCATTTAACAATCTCCAGAGATCAGGAAACACTGGGCTTCAGTTGGTGCACACACTGTCAAATGTGAAATATATCCACATTTGTAATAGTCCTTTTTCTTGCATTATTGTGTAAAGGATTGAGGATACATCCAAGAACTAAGGAAGAAAAATGTCAGTCTCTTTCTGTCCAATCTCAAATGTGAATTTGCAAAAGAGTGACGAGAACAATATTTTTGGAAGTTTACTCTAATTCATCATCTAGATTCAAGGGTCCCAAATTTATACCAGATATGCTTTGATTTATGGTGTAAATTGGGAATTGGAAGTATTGAGGGAGGGCTAGGGAAGGGGTAGTGCAGTTGATGCTTAAGGAAGCCCTATGAGTAGAAATTGTGCATATGTTCTGGAGCAGTGGCAATATTAATTCTGTATAACCAACTATATTATAAATAAAAATTACCATCACTCCATTAAACAGCTAGAAATCAAGAAATCCATGCAAAATATACTTTCTTCCCACCTCTGGTATGTTACGTACCTGGACAGGTATATCTTCATTGTATGTAACAATAATTCCATATTTAAATTCAATTGCAACTTTACTAGGTTAATTAAACTTCCTAACATTTTTATTTATTATTTAATTTTCTGCTAAATGTCGGATCTGCAACTTACACATTCTGCAGAGCATTATGGCTCTCCAAAAAACACTTTGTTTCCCAACTCTTCTTTCTTAAGGAGGTCAGCAAATTTACTGGTTATGTAATATAAAAGAAGAATTCGTTTGCTGCTTTACCAAGGAATGAAGCACAATTGATTCTTCTTTAGGACGTATAAACTGTTCATTGATTCTATTTTTTTTAGTGCCATGTGACAAAGAAGAGAAGGACAGTGGAGATGGATGTGTGAAATCTAGCCTCAAGTCAAATAAAGAAAGAAAATAATAGCACATTATGTCATGTTTCTGAATCCTTCTAGCTTTAGCATTCCAAGGGCAAAATAGAGGAATAAAAAAAAAATGCAATTTTTGTAATTGGCATAATTCCCAAGTGATCTTGAATCTCATCATTCTGAACTTCTCACACCAAAATTTAGATAAAATCTGTGAGAAATAAGTTTGTCTAACTAGTTATGTCTTTTATACTTCCTTATTGTATTGCCTAAGAGGTGATCACATTTTTCAATCATTGTTTCATAATGTATATATTTCAATGAGTGCTAGGGTAAATGCTATATTTAAAAATCTTTCCAGAAGAATTCATATATGCTGGCAGCAACTGGCTAACCATGTGTAGTCTCTGAAGCTGGGGCTAATCTTGGAAATTGGAAAAAAAACCCACCCAGAAAATGCCCTGTCCCCACCTCTCCAATTATATGGAGCCGTATTTGATGCTGAGAAGAATCTTTATCTGTTAACAAACTTTTGACTGATTAAGACTTCAACGCAGTCTAGTAGTTGGAGAAGCCTTGATGCTAGAGAAGATGCTAGAGAAATCCTCACTATTTCATGAAATTAAGCCACACCTCCTTCAATTCCCTCTCTTCTTTCTTAGATTAATTTAGATTATGTGATATTTAAAACAAACAAAAATGTCCTGGAAATTCCAAAATTATATTTTTATAATTTTTTTTATAATCTCATTTTGAAGAGACTCAAAATATTTTATTTGATATTTGTCATTTGCATTCTTTTGGTTTGCTTTTTTTTTTTTTTTATGAATTGCAGCCAATACTAATTCAGTGGAACTTCTGCTTCTGATGAAGCAAACTTTAGCACTCTAGAAATACCAAGGGAAAATAATATTTTAAACCATACCACATACCAGCGATGTGCATGTATTAATAGCAAATCTTCATTTTCTATGTACATTTTACTATAAATCTGATGACATAAGAATACAATAAGAAATTATTGTATTAGTTCTATAGGATAAAGCTTATCTCTAGCTTGCAGTTAATAAACTGTTGTGCTTCCAAATCACAGGAGAATGTGCTTATTGCTATCCTTCCTGCTATTTCTAAAATTAAACGTGTATGGGACAAAAATCAGCATACAAATAGACTATTTAATAGTATACCTCTCTACATTATTAAATAGAAGTAAGCCTCAAATCAGGAGGCAGAAAGCTGTAGTCCTATCTAATCTCTTGAGCCAAAATGCATAGGACTGCACTGTTTCAGGATTCTGCAAGAAGCTAAAAGCAAAATTCTATAAAACTCTTCCTTGTAATATTAAAATCACCCCCCACCCCCCAATAAAATTCATTAGCAACAAGAATCCATTTCTACAACTGCAAAGGGTGGATCAATTGTATATGGCTGTGGTTACAAAATATCAATAAGAGAATATATTCAAACTTCACAGCCTGTTGTGTCCCCCCACAATGTTCTGAAAGTACAATTCTGAAAATATTATGCAGGTTAGCATTGACTAACAAAGGGAACATAGAAATGAAAAAATGAAGTTAAAACATATTAAGTTACAGCTCTGCTCTTGCTCATTTTTGAATTGCCTCAAAGTTGCATCCCAATTTAGAAAGTGGGTTCCTCCAGTCATTCTGATATAAGCTTAAATGTACACAATGAAAGGGAACCTGTTATATCGCTAGATTAATCATGGTTGCTAATGTACTTTAAAATATTCTGAGTGTAATATAAAAATGTCAAATTCTTATACTCTTAAAAAGCTACCAGTTTACCCTCTTAATTGTATTTTAGAAATACAGCTTTCTTTCTCAAGATAGAAGTGACTAATTTTTACCATCTCATTGCAACCCAGCTTTCTGTTTGTAATGATTTTCAAAGAACATTTTTACTTACCTAACTTCTTTTTTCTTGAAATTAGCTGTTCTTTTTATCCAGCATGGAGCCTTGGGAGTTTGTGTTCAATATTTTATTCATTTTTTTCTCCATCTGCAGCTTACTGTCCTCTCTCTTTATATGTGTATTTACTTCTCCATCATGTGTTTTGCTCACCCCTTTCCTAGACACTCTTTTTGGCAAAATCAAATAATTTTATAGGTTTCTTCCTTCCTTCATGGTCTACAGTTGCAGTTGTTCCTACATAAATACTGCTGTTTTGCAGGTTTTCAGTTGTGCTGTTTTCGGTTGTCAGGAGAGCAAGTATGGCTTGTCAAGTGTTCTTTGTAACTGAGGAACAGTGTGAATCCCTTTGCAGTTGCAGCTCTATGAAAAAAAGTTTTCACCACTCATAAAGAAAAAGAATGGTTGATCTTAATGGGTGGGGCAGAAATAGGTTGCCCCTAGTTATTTCTGAAAAACTCAACCAATGAAAGAACAATCCTTTATTCAGCAAGTCCCTCGTTTATCAAAGATGTGTTTCTTAGGGACAGAGATAGACATAAATTATACTGCATTGCTGGAAAGTTAAAAACAGAACCAGAAGTTTGTGGACTTTGCTGGCAAAGCAACCGACTTAACGACAATGAATGAGGCACCATTAATACTGAATCTTATCACACCAAGATTTGTATAATATCAATATATTTCCAATCCCCTGAAATTCCACATAGCTTGCTTTTGCTTTATCCTCACCAACTAAAGTTTGCAAATGCTTTCAGGAGCTTGTTATCAGCACCTGAGTGAATGTGAAATGTACATATTTTACCAGATAACTTCAGCAAGGTCCTTTAAGATCACCTGGGATTCTTCAGACCTTGTGAAAACTGAGGAAGCAGAAGAACCCTCTGGGGCATGAACTGATGGACTTGATACATGGTCTTTGTAAGCTTGTTTGTATGTCTGGGCAGTCATAATTGACTGGATTTAGGAGTGGATCAATCTTCTTTAAGGGAGGGATTGGTGCAGGCTGCCTTTTAAAGAGGAGGTGGTATGGTATGCCTTTTCTAAAGAGACACCTCTGAGTCCACCTATTTCTGACAATTATCAGCCAATTGCCAATCTTGTTTTTTGGAGGAGAGGGTTTTAAACCTGATGTAAATATAAAATGGGAATATCCCTTTTATCCCTTTGAGAATAAACAAATTTGTGCAAAGCTGAAATTTAGAGGTAATATGGAAGTCTTAAAGGAAGGAGATGGTAAGGGGTTCATGGAACCAGGTAATAGATTCCAATGTTCAGTGACATTATTGCCAGGCACAACTTTGATATAGTTGATTGTTGGTAAAATGACCTAAGAAAAATAGATCACATCACACTTTTTCTTGAGCCAATTGGAAGCAAAATGTGAGAAAAGGCCAAAGCCTTTGTATTTAGGCTGTGTTTTTGGCTGAATTAGGAAGATAGGAAATTCGGCAAAGATTGGGAGGCGGGTAGGTGTTTTTTTTCTTTGCAGATTCAGTGCAGGACACTTGATTTTGCTCAATCTGTATATTGTTAAATCTTACAAAAAGTGATGATGTTCCTTTTCAAGACAGTCCATGCAAGATTTTGATATCCAGGAACTATGTTCTCACCACTTGAAAGAATGTCTAAAAGAGCCTACAATTTATCAATTCAAAAAATAATCTTACAAATGTATTTATTTAGTTACACTTTCCCCCAAACCAAGCCTATATACATGGTTATCCCCATCTGTTTGTCCCTTGTGACAGCCATTCAAGTCTATCAGACTGAGAGATAAGAATGGGCCAAGGACACCCTGTAAGTGGGGATATTCTGTCCACTATACCTAGATTGCCTTTCCTGGCATCTTAACTATTTTTTATTATTTACAATAAATATGCAGTATGATCCTATACAAGTTGCTAGAAAGTATGTTCCTTATTTTAATGGGAATGGTCCCTGATAATGTATACTATTTATTGGTCAATTGCACCAAAGTCTGAAAAAGAGACAAAATGTGAACTGCTACCGGTATATAACTGAGAATGAGGGCAATTTTGCAGTGCAGCGTTGAGTTGCTTGTCTTTCATGCAAACATTTTCAGTTGCCTTTGCAGCAACATAATATAAAGTTGGTTAAACAAGACCATGCCCATACTTCAAGCTTTCATAATGAACCTGGTCAGGTGTTCTGTCAGAACAACAGGTATGGCAAATGTCTATGGAGATTCTCAGTTATCCAGGTCATAGTTGCCCCAAAGGTGCTTTTTCAAGAGGCAAATGGTCTTTATCTTTCCTTGAAGATGTTTCACTTCTCATCCAAGAACTGAAGAAGCTTGTTGAATGAGGAGCGAAACGTTTTCAAGGAAAAACAAAGTCCAGTTGCCTCTTGAAAAAGAACCTTTGGGATAACCGGAATGGCAATGGCCAATTTGTGGATTCCCCTGTTTCTTTGCCTCTCCCTCAGAAGGTAAGAAAGCAAGTGCTATTTACTTTATTTTCTATGGGAGGGTCTTTGTGACAATGTGGTTTCCATCCACAGGGGCAAAGAACATCCAGTAGTCAAAGAATTATGCAATGGAACGAACTTTAGAAATCTTCTTGTCCAATCTCTGCTCAGTATAGCAGTTGCTTGCTTGTATTTCACTGGTCCACTGATGGATTGGTGGGGGAAAACCCACACCATCATTTCATTGTTCTTTCAATCATTTGAGCTATAAGGGGAAAGTGGGAAATTTGCAATTTCACAAATTTGTTGTGAATCTTGATTTCAAAACTGAATCAACATTCAAAATTGAACTGATTTGACATATTTATTTATTTAAATTTGTTGGCTGTCCAGCTTCAGTGGACTTTGGGTAGCATACAAAACTAGAAAAAATATATCACTTCTTAATACTAAACCAATTTATGAATATATTCATCAGCTTTTGATTTCTGTTATGTGCTTTTCACTATCAAGTGATGGCTGTTCCTGCTAATCAACTATCAAATTTGTTAAACTAGTGCTGCAGGTTAGATGTCCATAAAAATTGTAACCTAATCAATCCTAACAGCCCTATCCCTATCCCTTGTGTATTTAGTGTTCTGACTTGTTAATAGATTTGTAGTCTAAGCATATTGCACATACATACATACATACATACATACATACCCTATTAAAACCACTGGCTATAATGTGTATTACTTTTCTTACAGTACTATAAATATTTGGTAATTAAGGTTTTGAACTCTGAAGGAGATGAAAGAAACATTGCTTGATATGAAAATTACTTCTTGGTGTTAAAATCCAGATCATTATCTTTATTCTATTTTCATTCTACATGCTTCACCAGTCAGTCACTTTGCAGAGAACAGAAAAACAGACAGAAACTCCAAGTAATAGTTCAGGAGGTCCTGAAACAATTCAGATGATCTATTTTGCGTTATGACCCAAAATTAAGGTTTTAAATAATAAAATGTCAGGATACTTCAGTAAAAGAAAACATATTTCTAAATATGCTGTCGTGGTTTTTATAATAGCTATTGAACAGAAATTCATTATTTAGAGCTACTCTTCCTCACTAATCCTCAGTCTTTTTATCATGTCAATCTCATGAATATTCGTCTAGTATAGGCAGTGTCTGTGCACAGTTATTTGAGTATAAATCCCACTTACTACTCTAGGACATGGATTCCTTCCAGAAAAGGCATTCATCATCCAGGCACTCCAGTTATTATAATAGTTTTAGGGGATCTTGCATTGTTATTAATTATGTTTCCCATAATTAATTCTATATGTATTTTTTTTAAAATCTACAAAAAAATCAGAGAAAAGCTTTTTGGATTGGTAGGGCTAGGAGCCCTCCATCTGGAAGCCTCCCCCCCAACTGCAAGATGGCAATGACATCTACTTTATCAGATTATCTTGCAGAATATACATTTTCAATAATACATTATTTGCCAAGAATCATGTAGCAATGTCATCTTTCAAAACTATAGAAATGCATATTTGTATTCAACAATATCTGCTAATTCTTGGATTAAATGTAAGTATGACACTGTAGAATGAAATGGAATCGTGGACACATATATAAATACAGTTTTTAATGTATTTTAAATATATTAAATGGAAAAATATAATATATTTTATAGATATTTTATATATTTTGACCAGACAGAAGAAAACCATGACCACCAATTTTTTTTAAAAAAATTGCTAATAATAAAATTACTAATCTATTAGTTTTCAGATCTCTTTTAGAGTTTGTAGGACTGTACCTTTTCTATTTATATCCAGTACGGATTTTTTTCTGATGTGAGATAAACACAGTTCTGTTGGTTGCTGGAGCTCCAAGCTTTCTTGTCTGGAATCAGCCGGCTGGCTGAAGGGTCCCAAAAAATCTGAAAGAAGCAGAGTGGAGGATCTTCCAGCTTCTGCGTGATGTATGACATGCCCCAGCAGCTGTCAGCCTCCTATAGAGTCAACACCATGAATCGGGATATAAATGTGGTCCCAAAAAAACTTTATTGTAAGCAGTGACTTGGCTCCAGTCAAGCACTTCCTCTGGCTCTCAGCCTCTCTATTTTTAATGAAGGAATTCAGGGTTATCGCAAAGGAAGTCAAATTGTTTTCGGAAAACAATAGCAAAGTAACTGAATGTTTATTAGTTCCTCCCCTGAGGTTTGGGATAGACTTGTCAATTGGACTAATGTGATGTATGGATTATTTATTTAAAAAAACAAAAACAAATAAATTATTAGGGCTCACATGCCCAATCTTGTTTATACTTAAAAAACAAACTAACTCAGAATCTAAGCCATGCAGCAATTTAGCACTTCAAGTAAAATGTTAGTGACAATATAGTGGGAGTATCTACATGACTGTGATATGATTTCCTCTAAGGCTAAGTGTTTACAGGCCCCCTGATGCTCACCTCTCTACAGTGTTTTCCCAGTTAAGCAATTCAATTTTGAATTAAAAGTGTGGTAAAAGTGAAAGAAAGTCTTCCCAGAGAAAACACTAGTCTTTTGCTCTGCGTCACTGAGCACAATCCACTGGGAATTTGTTTATACAGGCTGCATTGAAATTTATGATAACTATTTACAAGAATGTTCATAAGTTGTTTTTAAACTGTAAGTACAAAATGTTGAGAAGAATGTCCCAGGGATCTGGGCTCTTGATGTACATTTTTCTCATTATTTCTTAAAAGAAAAGTTCACCACTTTTTAATCTAAAACTTATTCAGTGTTTTCCCACATAGGACAAGTCGTTTGCATTCTAGCAAATAACTTGAAGTAAAATAGTATGATGGCTGAGCATTATCTCTTCTATTTAATCATCTGTAGCTGGAAATGGAGTGTTGAAAGTGTTAGAACAGAGAGGTCTTTTCCTATGATGTGTTGAGTTGCTCTGCTACCATTTCCAGTAATCAGGTTTTTGCAAATTTCTGATATTGTCTGAAAAGCCCGATACAATAATGGGCAAAAGAAAAGGTTATGTGTGCACAAAGAGCAAACAATGATACCTCTCAGTTTTCACTTTCAACTGTCAAAAAGAAAAAAAAGAAAAATGTATTCATCTATGACTTAATTGTAGCTTTTAAATCTGATAGTTTGAGTTTCAACTCAGTGTCACATACCAGTTGGAAACTGATAGTTGACAAATGCTACAAGAGTTTGGAAGTGAATGAGACTACACTTCTTACAGATACATTATGGTGCGCATGGACATTAATGGAGAATAGAATGGGAAAGAGTATTTTGCCTAAACAGCCAATAAATGTAAGCACATGATAAAAGCTTGGATAGGTCAAACCAAAAGCTTACTGAAGCTGTTTCCTATTGTCCCACCAGATGTCAGAGGAATAGCATTCTTATGCATCCCAGCAACTGGTTTTGAGTTATATTTCTTCTAACAGTAGATGCAGTTTGCTTACAATCAGAACAGTTATGTAATGATTGAGAGGGTGTGAGAGCAAACCATATAATCTGTTTATGGAGGATGAATGAGTCAATTTCTTGACTAGTCAGTTTCAATCAGATTCTTCTATTTTTGCAAATAAGATTTGGTTGATCAAACTGTAGAACTTCTCTTTTCAGTTCACAGAAACTTTTGGTGCCCATTTCTCCAGATTTATAGATTATTGTTTCCATTTTTTAATAAACAATATTACAAAATTTAGAAAAATTGGCAACTCCATATCTCAAGTAACAAATGCTCTGTCTTACACAATGGCAACAAAAATCAGAACACCAAATACAAGCTGGGCGGTTACAACCTCGTAGACGACCCTCACTCTGTCAAGGACCTAGGAGTACTCATTTCAAAAGATCTAAGCCCCAGAGCTCAATTAATTATTAATAATTAATTAATTAATAAGGGGGCATGCATAAGCGCACCATCGTGCCTACCGTCCCTGTCCTACTGTCCCCATTTACTTGTACTCATTCCTTGTTCATGTCCATGTTTATACTTATACCTGTTATATAGTACATGTTCGACAAATAAAATAAATAAAATAAATAAATAAATTTTATGAAGCTTCTTCTCCGGTAACATTGTACTACAAACCAGGGCATACAAAACTTTTGCCAGGCCAATTCTCGAATACAGCTCATCTGCCTGGAATCCACACTGTATAACAGACATTAATACAATTGAGCGAGTCCAGAAGTATTTCACGAGAAGAGTACTCCACTCCTCTGCTCGCAATAGAATACCTTATGCCACCAGGCTAGAAATTTTGGACCTGGACAACCTAGAACTATGCCGCCTACGGTCTGACCTAAGCTTAGTACAGAAAATTGTCTGCTAAAATGTCCTACTTCAGCTTCAACCACAATAATACATGGGTAAACAATAGATACAAACTCAAAGTAAACCGCTCCAAACTCGATTGCAGAAAATATGACTTCAGCAACAGAGTGGTCAATGCCTGGAATACACTACCTGACTCTGTTGTTACATCCTCAAACCCCCAAAACTTTAACCTAAAGCTGTCTACCGTGGACCTCACCCCATTCCTCAGAGGTCTGTAAGGGGGCATGCATAAGCGCACCAGCGTGCCTACCGTCCCTGTCCTACTGTTCCCATTATTCGTACTCATTTCTTATGCATATACTTTACCTGTTTATACTTATATGTTTATATGTTATGTTCATACTTATCATTGTTTTCTCATACATGCTTGACAAACTAACTAAATAAATAAATAAAAATCCAAATATCGAAGGATTAGCAACTTTGGTTCATATAAAAGAAATGCTTTCTCCCTTATAAGTATCAAAAGTTCACACAATCACACTAATGTGAAATAAATGACTAAACCATTTTCTTAATATCAGAGAAATCTTCACTTTCAAACATCTCTGGCAAGAAATTTTAAACTTTAAAAAAATATTTTGCAGTAGAGAAGTATGTGCTTGCTTTGTTAAAGACTCTCCCCAAAGTTGGTGCACCAGATTTGTAAGCTATGTGCCCAATCAACAACATTCCTTAAAATTAACCATATTGGCAAAGATGATGTGGATTATAGTCTACATATCTGAAGGATCCAGGTTACAATTAGCTACAAATTCTATAATGAGTGATGCAAGAAAATTACAGACAAGTTAAAGAATCTGTCTGAATTTGAGGGGATAATGTCCATCATGGAAGATATACACTTTATTATTCATGTTTTAATAGAGTCAGAAGTGGCTTATTTATTTATACAAATAATATAATGTTAAATCTTTCAAACATAAAGCAAAAAATAAAACAAAAAAGCTGCAAAAAAGTTTTTTCTAGGAAAAGTAAGCAAAAAAAAAGTATGGTGTCTGCAGAATGAACACTTCTCTAAATAGGAAGATCTTAACCACTCAGATAGATACTAGAAGTTAGCCTGGCTTCCCAAAACAGATATTTCTGCGGCATAGATATAGCCACTAAAATATGTATCTAATATTCCTTTTTTTTAGTTTACTATATTAAACTTGATTGGAAAAACCTCCTTTGTATAAGGAGATGTTGCACTTGTATTTCTAGAGAAGGAGATTATCTTTTTTTAAAAAAAGATCAAAAATTGATTTATGGATGACTGATTTTTCACTAGCAACTATCCAGTTTGTGTAAAGTGTTGTCTGTAAACAACCTGGTGTCAATTGTAACAGCAGGATGGCTGTGCAAAGATGCTTTGTTTTCACTTTTTTTTCTTTTACTAATGAATAAAATTATTCCTTATCAGAGTAAATTAGAAGAGGCATGAAAGCTGCTATTTTAGCCCAGCTGCTTACTGAGAAACTGGCTGCATTTTGGAAGACTAAACATTACAGTGCTGGCATCTTGAGAATTTTGTGTTGGAGTCTTCTTTAAGAGTCCACATTCCTGCCTGCCTATTTTGCTACACAAAGTAATTCCATTCTCTTCTCCCTCACAGGAGGGCCAGAAGCACTAATGACCCTTATTAGTTTAATAGAATTCAGGTTAATGACTGGAGAATATTAGAAGGGAATGGTGTGGAGGTAACATTCTGCCTCCATAAAGTCATTCTTGGTGCCATTTTATTTACATGTAAATTGTCTCATGAAAGCTGGTAATGCCTTTTTGCAACTTAGACAGTCTTCTCTTGACTGCCCCTTCTCATAATTTTTACTCCCTGGTCCAATACTAAACTGAATGTCCTTAATTCCCACAATACCTTTGAGGAGCATCATTTTGATGGATTATAGCAGGGGTGTCAAACTCAAGGCCCACGGGCCGGATCTGGCTCATGGGGTGCTTAGATCTGGCCCGCGGGCCTGCCCTGGAAACAGCAAAGGACCAGCCCGTGGTGCCTCTGCCAGCGAAAATGAGCTCAGGGGGCTGGCCCCTGAGCTCCATTTCTGCTGGCAGAGGGCTGCAGGAGGCTGTCCCGGCTTAAAACGGGGCCCAGTGGGTGCACACGGACCCCTGCGCTCCATTTTTGCTGGCAGAGGGCTGCAGGAGGCTGTCCAGGCTAAAAACGAGGTAAGCCCAGGTCTCCTTGGTCTCGCCTTCCTCCGCTGGAGACAATGGATCCCCCCAGCCCCACCCGGGCCACCACAGGTGCCCTTGACATGAGTGATGGGCTGGCCACGCCCACCCCGCCCAACCCCCCCCAAGGTCAAACACAACCCTGATGCGGCCTTCAATGAAATCGAGTTTGATACCCCTGGATTATAGCAACAGCAACAGCACTCAGACTTATATACCGCTTCACAGTGCTTTACAGCCCTCTCTAAGCAGTTTACAGGGTCAGCATATTGCCCCCAACAATCTGGGTCCTCATTTTACCAACCTCGGAAGGATGGAAGGCTGAGTCAACCTTGAGCCGGTGAGGATCGAACTCCTGGCAGTCAGCAGAATTAGCCTGCAATACTGCATTCTAACCACTGCGCCACCATGGCTCCTTATGGAAAATTAAAATGGTCAGTCAATTAATATTGCTGCTAGCACTTCAAATTCGCTGTTCTATCATTAATACACTTTTCTAGCTAGAACTCAACTGATTTCAGTTGAGGCTTGATTGCAACTCTGCAGGTCAGGTTTTAATCAGGTTTTGGAGGCTGCGGGTGTGTCTAACTCATTTTGTCAAATAGATACCAGTTTCCTTAGGAGAGACAAATAATGGATGATCTGACCCATGGTGCGCTCACGCCCAATCTGTATTGGTACTTGCCTGAATAAAACCTGGTGAGAGCTCAACAAAATTTTTTACATCCTGATGTACAAAGAAAGAGAACCCACACTTCACATCTCTGCTACATGGAGTTTGTTTACCCTCCCTTCTTTAATATTTGTATCATTTACTAGCTGCATCTCATAGGAGAGCCTACACATTGGAATTTCTGGATACACTTCCCTCAGTGGTTTGTTGGATAGATTCAGCGGTATTCCTCTTCAAGAGCATTAGGACCAGGGAAAGACTTTAGTGAATTAAAGTTCCCTTTAATTCCTACAGAAGTCCCAATACAACAGAAACTGGTATATCCCAGTTGTTAAAGTGTGTGTATAAATATATGTTTGTAAAAGCACCCTGGCCACTGAGATGGCAGGGTGGCTTTCCTCAGCTTTATCAAGTTAACAGCAGCCTAGTTTATCTTTCAACTAGCGTTCCAAAGGATATTTTCTTAACATAAGTATTGTGAGAATATGCATTATGTGTGTTCTTAAGAAGGAAAAGCAGCTATAGAGCTAATCGGTTATTTCATTTTATCTACATCTTTCACTCCTGCAATCTCAAACAGTTTGTATGACAGGAAATACCACAAGAAACCTGCCATCTGCCAGCCAGAAAATTTGGGGGTGGGGAGAAAAAAAAAAAAGATGTGTGCAGACTGGAAAATGGGTGACAGGTTAGGATGACCGGATGAAGCTCTGAGCCTGTCTTTAAAAATGATCTGAGTATTTGCCTGTCTGAGGAAGAATGGAACATCAGTGCCACATGTGATCCTCATGTGGGCTTCTGAAAGCCTTTGATAAAATTATTCTGTGTCCATATAAAGCAAATCATTTAGCTGGTTCTTCAGAGTTCAAAAGAAATTTAAGACTGGCTTAACACAATGCACCCACTATTTGAACATTCTGGCCACAAGTGAAACATATCATGGGATGTTCCGGATCATTATTTTATTAACAGAACATTAGAAATAATTTAAGAGTCAGGCAAAATATTTTGGCAGAGCTGTGAAAATGACATTTCAAACTATATTCATAGGTACACCCTTATGAAAGGGAAAATTTGCCTAGTCTTGGCAAGAAACTGGGCAGACATGAAAAAAAATATCGAAGCATTTGTATGCTTAAAAAGACAAAGAAATGAAGTAATATAGTTTAGTGAAAGTTCCTTAAATACTTTCATACAAATAATACTAGGTTTTGTTTGGATTTTGTATATAAGAACAGATGAGTAATGTCTAGTTTATTGAGCCAAAGGAAAATCCTTTTAAAACTCATTGACTACTGTGGAAGAGATGGTTTTCTTATGAGATAGTTATTTGTTTATTTATTTAAAGCATTTGTGTAACTGCCCATCCTAAAACCAATCTTTGGATGGCTTATAGCCTAACCATATCAACAACAGATACAGCAAAAATAAAAAGCCAGCAAACCAAAAAGAAAAAAAGAAAAAGAAAAAAGAAAAGAAAAGAAAAAAAAGGATGCTGCAGCAACACATACCTGGTACAACCCTTTGCGTTCCCATCATGCTGTGACTTCCCCCTTTCCTAGCAACTGAGGGAAGTGATGGTTCTTAAGCGCTCTTCCAAAGATTAAAAGTGAGAAGATATTTCGTAGGGCAGGAGCTGCAGTGGAAAACATGTTTCTGAGAAGCCACAAGGTGACAATGTTCAAGGGAAGGGACATGGAGCATGACTATCAATTTATTCTGGTAGAATGGGCAAGTATCCTTGAGGAGAAATGGTTCCTCAGGCAACCTGGTCTCATGCCCTTTTATTGTACCATTGCTTTTGCCTACTTATAGATGATTAGGGTGCAGTGGGAAAGTCTGATAAATATATATACGGCAGCCTTGGCCTGCTTTTGTCACATGCTGAAATTGGCTAGAAATGGATTTATATTAAGAAATTGTGATCCATATTTTAATAGTTCTTTAGCTTTGGCTGTGATGTTCTCCTGTTTTAATGGTGGTCACCCTGGTTCCCGATTAATGCTTTCCTTCTTTCGTTAAACCTCTCACTCATACTGGGAAAGCAAGCCCTGATTTTCTTCCTTTCCATAGGTTGCTCTTTAAAGTGTCTTTATGAGAGCCAGTGTTGAGTGGTGTGGTGGCCTAGTGATGAAGACACTCACCTCCCACTCAGAAGGTTGGGCGTTCAATCCTAAATAGCAGCATATATTTCTCTCTTAGGGTGCAAAGGGAAAAAAAATCTGCTGTGAATTCCATGTAGGCATCAGGAAGGGCATCTGGCCAGTAAATGCCCAGTTCCATTCAGTCTCCCCAACTCTACCCCCAAACTAAGGGTCTGCAGTGTCATAAAAAGAAAAAAATGAGAGCCAGTGTTGAGTCTAGCTTGTACTTGACAGCCACATATCCTCCACAATTGTGGGTGGGTGGGTGAGTGGGTGGGTGTGTGGGAGGGAGGGAAGGAAGGAAGGAAGGAGGAAGGAAGGAAGGAAGGAGAGGGAGGGAAGGAGGGAGGGAGGGAAGGAAGGAAGGAAGGTGAAGGAAGTAGGAGGGAGGGAGGCAAGGAAGGAAGGCTCTCTTTCTCTCTCTCTCTTTCTTTCTTTCTTTCTTTCTTTCTTTCTTTCTTTCTTTCTTTCTTTCTTTCTTTCTTTCTTTCTTTCTTTCTTTCTTTCTTTCTTTCGCTCTCTCTCTCTCTCTCTCTCTCTCTCTCTCTTTCTTTCTTTCTTTCTTTCTTTCTTTCTTTCTTTCTTTCTTTCTTTCTTTCTTTCTTTCTTTCTTTCTTTCTTTCTTTCTTTCTTTCTTTCTTTCTTTCTTTTCTTTCTCCAGCTTTATGCCCATTGACAACCAAGGAAACTCAATGAGTACCTTTCTGCCAATCATGCACTCTCTCCAATCATGGCACTAGTCGGACAACCACAGACAAATGAAATCTACTTATGGATAGAGAAGCACTGGCTTAAGTAGTTTGGCATGTCTTTTGGGCACAATGTGGTTCTCCAAAATGGAGCCTTTACACACACTAGACTGCTTCTGTGTGAGTGGACACTTTATATGACTGCTGGCTGTAGACAGTGGTGCTGTATTTCTGAAGGGTTTGCTGTTCATCAATATCACTATGGAAGTTAGAATTTTAAACAGCTATTTCCCACTCTTCGTGTGTTAAAATCTCACTCAAAGGTTTTAGCTGAACAGAGCGAGCAGCTCTATCATCTTCAGCTTGCAGACTAATATGCTATATTAATCAAGCCAATTTTCTAGAATATTTTTTTCTGATATATTCTTCGAGTTAACCTCTAATATTTTTGTTTTACAGTTGTGTGATGATTTGGGTATGGGGAGTATAATGTCTATTTCCATGGCTGGGGAATACTACATTTCCCAAATACCGGTATTATGATGACTGCCACTGCAAATAATGCAAATAATAAGTATCACAGCAGGTTTGTTGACTAAAGTGTATCCACTTACAATGGAGTAAGTCTCAATGGTAATGCTTCCTCTTTATGCAAGGATAACTTGCATGAAAGAGACAGCTTGGTCTAGTGGTTAAGGCCCCAGGCTAGAAACCAGGAGATTGTGAATTCTAGTTTCACCTAAGGCATGAAAAGCAGCTGGGTGATTTTGAGCCAGTCCCTCTCTCAGCCCAACACACCTCATAGAGTTGTTGGGAAAATAGGAGGATGAAAGAGCATTTAAGTATCTTCTCCACCTTGAGTTATTTATTAAAATAATAAAAGCAGGATAAAAGTCTAATAAAGAAATTATTTTGTGACTCCTTTAATTTTCTTTCCTAGCTTGTTATTTAAAAATAATATTTGTCTTTTGTTGTGTAATTATACATAGGGGAAAAGCTTATAATATTGCCTTGGAACTGATAGGCATAATTTTTAATATCTACCATGTTGTTTGCAAGATATGCTGGGCTAGCTGTCTTAGCAGTTCCAACCTATTTTGTATAATCCTGCTGACTGGGCATAATGGAATTTGTAATCCTAAATTTCTAGAAGCTGTCAGTTGGGGAAGGTAGTCCTAGCATTTTGCCAAGTTCTAATCAATATATAATCTTGCCTGCTTTAATTACTTTTTGAAAAATGAATGACATAAATATTGTACAATGTTTTGCTCTGGAAAAGCCTAGACTAATGTCACTGAGTATTATTTTATTTTATTGTAGATATCTATGTGTACATGTGTGGATGTGTATATATGTATGTATATATGCTGATCTATGATTGTAATAAAGATTTGAATTGATTCGATATGTATTTATACATGTTTATGCTTGTGTGTGTATACACACGCACAGACACACACACACTCACACACACATATATTTACAAGCATACATTTAATGAACTGGAGGGCTGTGTTTTTCTTTTCTTTTAAATTACTTTATTTTTCCACTTTTTCTTACCCAGACTGAACTGGCAAAAAGGCCTGGGCTATATTTACAGGATATATGGCATGATATTTCAGGAAAACAACTTACTGTAAGCACTGCCTATCTCCCATTCCACATGGAGGAGAGAGCTTTTACATTTGCCTTGTGGATAATAGGATATTTAACACAGACTCAATCTGCTAGGTTCCCACGATAGAACGGGGTGAAGGCTAAACAATAGCAGAACAATAAAGAATGGCCCTTCTGATCAATATCCTGCCTAGACGCTGAGTCAAGTGGTAGTTCAGATCTATCTAAAACCTCTCTTTTGTCTGTTTATTTTTCATTTGACTAGTGATCATGTCGATCTTTGAGACAATGCAGCAGGAACTATCAGTCAGCCACTGCACATTCCCATCCTTTGGCTGGCTTATTTGAGCAGAACCCCAATAAAAGCTCATACACTGAAAGATATTTGTGATTTACAGTATGTGGCAGCATCTTGAGCTGGTAGTAGTTACAGAGTTACAAACATTTTTAATTGATTCTTATTGAAGGATCACCGGATGTTATTGATGGAGCCTGAGGAGGGGATATCTAGCTGATACGACCTCTGATTTGTAACTTGCTTTTTGCCACCTCTTCTTTCATTATGTTTCTTTTCAGAGAATATCTGTTAAAGAAGAAGAAAAGTAGAACAGCTGAACAGTACTCTCCAATCAGTGGCCCTCTTGGGCACTGGAAGCAGCATAAATTACACCTTGGTGGCAATCAGAACTGGTTTAAACAATGTTGCCCAGAGCTGTAGCTATTATCGTGATTATTCTTGAGAACTTTAGTTACGATAGCTCTTTTTGATGTTGATTTATGGTTGCAGCAGTTCATAGGGCATTACCAAATTCTGCTTCATATCCATATAAGGAGTGAATTGATCCCCTATAGACAATCAGTGACCTGGGCTGGTACTAGAAACATTTTGGTATCCTAGGCAAATTCATATGCTGGTGCCCCCTATGGTTCAGCTCAACTTCCAATTTTATTAGGAATATTAAAAAGGCACCCTCTTCTGTTACCCCCCCCTTTAGTTTTTAGACTTAACAGTAGACTGTAACTTCTTGCTTGTATCCTTACGATTTATATTAATGATTGTTTCCTGATTGCTTGTTTGTACCCTATGACAATCATTAAGTGTTGTACCTTATGATTCTTGACGAATGTATCTTGTCTTTTTAAGTGCACTGAGAGCATATGCACCAAAGACAAATTCCTTGTGTGTCCAATCACACTTGGCCAATAAAGAATTCTATTCTATTCTATTCTATTCTATTCTATTCTATTCTATTCTATTCTGTTCTGTTCTGTTCTGTTCTGTTCTGTTCTGTTCTGTTCTGTTCTATTCTATTCTATTCTATTCTATTCTATTCTATTCTATTCTATTCTGATTTTAAAGCCCGTATTTTTTTTTCTTTTTTTCAGACATTTTCAGCCTATTTACACAATGGGTAATTTTAATTACATCAGCTCCCATTGTTGTCCTATGGCAGTGATGGCGAACCTTTTAGACACCGAGGGCCCAAACTGCGCACTGCACATGCCCAAGCTAAAAGGTGCGTGCGCATGAATATGTGCACACATGCACGGACATGTGTGAATGCGCACATGCATGGACATGCACAAATGTGCACATGTGCAGACATGCACGAACGTGCACATGTGTGCACATGTGCGAATATGCGCATGCATGGACATACGCATGCACGGGTATGCATGGACATGCGCGCATGTGCAGCAGAGACCCGAAGACCAGCTGGCCGGTGGGAGGCAGGGCATCCCAACACTGGCAGTGCGGCAAGAGATAAGATGTTTTTCTTTCGTGAGTTTCTGTTTCGTCATTTGCAGGGAAACAGAAGCTCACGAAAGAAATGCCACGGAGATCTGACCGGGGTGACGGCACGCGTGGCAGCAGAGAGGGCTCTGTGTGCCACCTCTGGCACGCGTGCCATAGATTCACCATCACGGTCCTATGGCAACAATTCTGTGAAATTATATTTAACTCTTGAGTAGGCATAGTGGCTCACAGAATGCACCGCTTTGCATTCTTTTTAATTGTGTTCGTTGGAAATCTTTTCAATTTTGGTGCTGACTAAAATTTGGCACTCAGGCCTGTGCCTATTTGGCTTTAGGTTAGAGCCACTCCTGTCACTGATATCCGTGGGCCCTCCCTCACCATTATGTCTGATCCTGCTTTCTTTTTATTGTTATGGCCATCAACCAATTGGGAAAAGATCCAGTTTGCTTCTTGAGAAGCATTAACTTTATGTTTTTAATACCCATAAGCATGTAAAATTTGATGAAAGGAAGCAAATTTATGTTCTTTTAAATAGCACAATTTAAGCAGCATTTAAAAAAAAATCTGCATAATCACATGCCAAAGCTTTGATCCAGAATAAATCATGTTTGATTTTGGAGTATTGTTTAACCATTTCATCATGAATTATTGTATTGGTTATCAACAGAACTGCTAAACAAACATGGGAGGCATTGGCTGAGACTATCATGAGAATAGTCCCTTTTTTTCCAGCCCTGATGTAGAGTAGATATTTGGCTCCCAAGTGCCACCATTCTGATGCATATCATTGTTGCTACAAAATTATCTAGTGCTAAAAACAAGGGCAAGGAATGCAGGCATAAAATATTTAATGAATTTTTCCATTTCAAAAATATTTCCACAAGACTTTTAGAGGTCAAGTAGGGCAATTCAAGTCATTTGATTTTCAACAGACACATGGAAACCTGGCAAAAATAGCACTCATTTACATAGCTTGATAAAATACTGCTCTTCCATTTGAAAAAAAAAATCCTGTTCCCCACACTGACTGAAAGAAAAGACAAACATGAACTTTTCTGAATGGTGGGATTTAGGGAGCAGAAGCTGTTCTAGCAGTTTAGGCTATTCAAACTTTCTTTGCAGCAGCATGTCATCCAGTACAACTAACATAACCAATTGAACCTTGTGTTGGATTACTACTCTCATTTTATTTGGCCATGATGAGGTTGACTGGAACTATATTCCAATGCACATAGGACCACAAAATTAAAGAAGTGTGCTCCCTAGATTAAAATATGTATTGCATTGACCCTTGAATAATTATTATTTGCCACATTAATTTCTTAAAGTGACACACATTTCAAAAGCCTATTATCTTGATTTTATGCATATATTTTTTACCATGCACATGATAAAAGGGCAAATTAAGGGCTAAGTCAATTGTGTGCTATGCCCAACTCAAAGAAACCACTATAATGCTTAATGCAATATTAATGCATATTGCTTAATGCAATATTAATGCATATTGCTTAATGCAATATGTGAACCCTGCTGTAATGTTCTGTTGGACCCACTACCATACTTCTTAAAGTCTATGTTTTGTTTGTCTTTCCATATGATTTTTAGCATGGATTTCATTCTATTGGAAGGGAATACTTATATATGTAGAATGTGATGTGATTCCCATTTTCAAAAAAAGGAAAAAAATGGATCCAAAATTACAGACCAATCAGCCTGACATCAATACCTGGAAAAGATAAGCAGTGGATCTGCAAACACCTAGAAGCAAGCAAAGCTATTACTAGAAGCCAACATGGGTTTGTCAGACACAGATCATGCCAAACACATCTTATTGCATTTTTTTGACAAAGTGATTAAATTAATAGACCAGCTAAATGCTGCGGACATGGTATACTTGGACTTCAGTAAGGCATTTAACAAAGTAGACCACAGCCTATTTCTGGATAAGATAGAAAAATGTGGGATAGACAGCATCACCACTAGATGGATTTGTAACTGGCTGACCAACTGCATTCAATGTGTAGCCCTCAATGTAATTACATCTACATGGAGGAAAGTATGCAGTGGGGTGCCCCAAGGTTCTGTCTTAGGCCCAGTACTCTTCAACATCTTCATAAATAATTTAAATGAGAGAATAGAAGGGGAGCTCATCAAAATTGCAGCTGACACCAAATTAGCCAACACTTTAGAAGATAGGCTGAGGATCCAGAAAGATCTTGAAAGACTTGAACACTAGGCCCTATCCAACAAAATGCAATTCAGTATTGAGAAAAGTAAGATTTTACACTTAAGAAAGAAAACCCAAATGCACAGGTATAGAATAGGTGGTATCTGGCTCAACAGCAGTAACTATAAGAGGAATCTAGGTGTCCTAACGGACAACCACTTAGGTATGAGAAAACCCCCAATGCAGTCTTAAACTGCATCAACAGAGGAATAGTATCAAGATCACATGAACTATTATTCTACTACAATACTTGGTATGACCACATTTGGAATACTACATCCAGTTCTGGTCACCATGATACAAAAAAGATGTTGAAAGAATGCAGAGAAGACCAACAAAGATGATTAGGAGTCTTGAGGCTAAAATATATGATGAATGGTGGCAGGAACTGGGTGTGTTTAGTCTAACGAACAAAAAAACTAGGGATGACATGATAGCAGTCTTCCAATATTTGAGGGGCTTTCACAAAGAAGAGGGGGACTACCTATTTTCCAAAGCACTTGATGGCAAGGCAAGAAATAATTAATTGAAACTTATCAAAGAGATAAGAACTAAGGAGAAATTTCCCGATAGCAAGAAAAATTAATCAGTGGAACAGTTTGCCTTCAGAATTATGGGTCCTCTGTCACCGGAGGCTTTTAAGAAGAGATTGGACAGCCATTGGACTGGAGTGGTATAGGGTCTCCTATATAAGCAAGAGGTTGGACTTGAAGACCTCCAAGGTCCCTTCCATTCTTTTATTCTGTATTTTTAGAGATTCTGCTCTAGAATCTTGCTATGTACTCAATTATGTACTCTTAATGACTGCTTTCTAGTTAGAAGATATTTGTTTGAAAATTAAGTCAGATTTTGATCCTGTCCATTCATTTGCTAATTCATAATTTCTCCAGATTTTTTCTTAAATTAATAGGTAAGAATATAGGCTGACCATACCTTCAAAACCCCAGGAAGCAGTTTATCTGAACCTAAAGATTTAAACTAATTCAAATAAAGGAGTTTTCTTAGGCTGTTATTTCATTTTCAAGCTAGTCATTATTACAAAGTATTAGTCAACTATGATTTGTTGAATTATTCAAGTTGTCATAAAGTGTAAGAATAATCTGAAATTATTACCTGTAATGCTAATACAAGTCTTCTTAATTTAAGTCTCCTTAAATAGAAATTTGCATAACCATTCCTAACTATGCATAACCATAACTTTGATCGGAAAATCAGAAAATGTAATTTGTCACATGCATAAGGTTTTCCACAGAAATATTTTAGAGTATGATTCTGATCTAAAAAACCCAACCATTACTTGTATTAAGTGTCAAAGCTCATATAGAGGCAGGATATATTGGTAATGAAAAAGTACATCAGTTGAGTTTCTACATCAATTTTCTG
Source organism: Thermophis baileyi (assembly GCA_003457575.1). Taxonomy (NCBI): domain Eukaryota; kingdom Metazoa; phylum Chordata; class Lepidosauria; order Squamata; family Dipsadidae; genus Thermophis; species Thermophis baileyi. The sequence goes on along the minus strand of QLTV01000598.1, from coordinate 523,786 downwards.
CAGTATGAACAGTTTCACCATAGTATGTTGTCAAATGCCAAAAATTCATGGATTTAAAAATACATGATCCCTAAAACCCACTGACCTTATTTAAGTTCTAATTGTTGACAGTGGTGCATTTGAAGCTTGCATTTGGCATGAATGACAGGAATTTAAGAATAAATAGAAAAATTACTTTGTACCTACCAAATCACTGATCCTTTTAATTCAGCATTGGCTACTGACAGGTTGTAACTCTTTCCTGTCCTACAGGAAATGACATGGTCCAAAGACAGGTTCAACACAGAGGTGGGTTTCAGCAGGTTCTGACCAGTTCTGGAGAACCGGTAGCGGAAATTTTGAGTAGTTTGGAGAACTGGTAAATACCACCTCTGGTGGTACCCACCCCCATCTATTCTCTGCCTCCCGACTCCCTGCTGATCGGGAGGAAATAGGGATTTTGCAGTAACCTTCCCCTGGAGTGGGGTGGGAATGGAGATTTTACAGTATCCTTCCCCTGCCATGCCCACCAAGCCACGCCCACAGAACTGGTAGTAAAAAATTTTTGAAACCCACCACTGGTTCGACAGCATGCAGAACTTGCCTACAATGTAGTTTATGTACAGAAACGCTAAAGACATCTTCATTAATCAGACATTAATTCTGCCATAATCTTTCCATGGTAATAATGCTATGGAAGCTTGGGAACATTAAAAAGAGGAGAACAATACTAAGGACATTGTTTGTACAAGGCTGCAGAATGTATGCCTGGCAGGACATAATCCTCTTCAACAGCACCTTCTTATTAACTTTTAACACTTGCTTATCACTTGTTGGTTTACCTCCTTCTAAGTTCTGATAAAATACCATCTCCAGTGAAGTCTTCTGACCAGGCTTGCTGAGAATGCAACAGTTTTAGCAGTGGAACTAACACTGGAACTCGTAAACACTGAGAAATGTGTGTGTGTTTGTAAGTGGCCAATGTTCAAATTATTTCAAACTGTTCTACCTCTGTTCTATCCATATATTTTATATATGTAGTAGCGCCAGACAAGGAACTTTTAATGCCTTCAGATTCAGATAATATAAGAGATTGAGAAGAATAGTGACTCATTAGCAATGTCTGCTTCACCATCCTGCCATTTACAATAATCATTCACCTGTTGCCTCACTCTAAGAAGTCCTTAGAACAGGGGTATCAAACTTGCATTGTCACAGCATTGTCATGTGACATATCATGATTTCCCCCCCCTTATCAAACCAGGCGAGGGCGTGGACAGCACATGACTCATCCGGCCTTGCGGGCCGTGAGTTTGACAGCCCTGCCTTAGAATAAAGCTTTATGGTGGCCATGCATCTCTCCAGAGGTATCACCTTCTCTAGAGCAACTGAACCTTATTCACGATCCCCCAAAGGTATTTAAATTAATGAAATATAACCTCTAGAAGTAATATCATCAGGAAGAGAAACTAAAACAGAATTTATCTTCATTTGTATCCCAGGTTCTCTATATTACATTATTACCTTAAATATCTACAACACATCATGTAATTCTAATCCCTTCTGTCAAGTACTTTTAAGAATTCTTTTTTGAACAAACTATAATAGTCAATTTATTAAAATGATTTGATTAAATTATTTCCCATTAAATTAGCTGTAGTAAGAGAATTTATCTATCTATCTATCTATCTATCTATCTATCTATCTATCTATCTATCTATCTATCTATCTATCTATCTATCTATCTATCTATCTATTCTGTCTGTCTATCTCTCATCTATCATCTCTCTCTCTCTCTCTCTCACACACACACACACATCTACTACCTACCTACCTACCTACCTACCTACCTACCTATCTATCAGATTTATATAACCATCCATCTCACCAAAAGTGAATCTGAACAATGCACAACAATCAGATAAAACACCAAATGAAAAAACAACTGATAAAAATATAAAAACCCATATATATCTAAATATAAGAAACTAAAAATATAACCATAGGCAAAGGGAGGATAAAAATGGCACCTCAACAATGGAGCCATCTAAATACATTTCTAGTTCTATGGAAGCCACAGACATGATAACACAATCATTGTCTTGAGGGCCATTTAGAATAACAAAAGGGATGGAACTGATCTAATTTAGGGAAGAAGAATTTTCCATAAGGTGGGTACCATAGCAGAAAAGGCATGCAGAAAAGAGCAACAAAGATGATTAGGGAGCTGGAGGCTAAAACATATGAAGAATGGTTGCAAGAATTGGGTATGTCTCGTCTAGTGAAAAGAAGGACTAGGGGTGACATGACAGCAGTGTTCCGATATTTGAAAGGCTGCCACAAAGAAGAAGGAGGTCACCCTATTGTCCAAAGCACCAGAAGGCAAAATAATGGACTAATCAAGGAAAGAAGCAAGCTAGAACTAAGGAGAAATTTCCTGTCAGTGAGAACAATTAACCAGTGGAATGGCTTGCCTTCGGAAGTTGTGGGTGCTTCATCACTGGAGGCTTTTATGAAGAGACTGCATAGCCACTTGTTTAGAATGTTTGTTTTAGGTCTCCTGCTCGAGCAGGGGGTTGGACTAGAAGACCTCCAAGGTCCTTTCCAACTCTGTTATTCTGACTCCTGGGTCCCACTGTAGATCCATAGCCAATGTTATCCACAGCATCTCTTGTTTGCAAGATCTAATGTGGCAATCTGATGTAACAGGGGAAAGGCAGTCGCTCAGATATCCCAAACTTATGCCATGAAGGGCTTTAAAGGTTAAAACCAACACCTTGAGTTGGACCCAGAAGCAAACTTGCAACTGATGCAACTCACAGAGCAGAGATGTAACATATGCTATTCTAGGAGCACACATAACTGCTCACACTGTTGCAATCTGTACCAGCTGAAGCTTCAAGGGCAGCCCCATGTATAGCACATTGCAATAGTTCAATCTAGAGGTGACTAGAGGATGAATGACTGGATCAGGGACTTCTGATCCAGGAATGGGTACAACCAGCATGCAAGATGAAGCTGTGCAAAAGTCCTCCTAGCTACCACGACCCCTTGATCATGAAGCTGGAATCATGAATCTAGGAGAACTCTGAGATTGCAACCCCATTCAGCAGTAGAGTTCAGCTGAAGCCTGTTGTTTCCCATCCAGATCCTCAGAACCTCCAGACACTATGATTAGTATATCCTCCTATGTATATAAGAGCCATGGTGGCACAGTGGTTAGAATGCAGTACTGCAGGCTAATTCTGCTGACTGCTGGCTGCCAGCAGTTCGGCAGTTCAAGTCTCACTGGCTCAAGATTGACTCAGCCTTCCATCCTTCCAAGGTTGGTAAAATAAGGACCCAGATTGTTGGGGGTAATATGCTGACTCTGTAAACCGCTTAGAGACGGCTAAGCACTGTGAAGCAGTATATAAGTCTACGTGCTATTGCTATTGCTATATAATTTGGTATCATCAGTATATCTCGCCCCATGGCGATGGATGAGCTCACCCAGTGGTCTCATGTAGATGTTGAAAAGGATAGGAGAAAGCACTGGACCCTATAGCATCTCACATAGTAGAGGCCAGGGGCAGGACCCAAATCATCATCAACTGGAATCGACCCCAAAGGAAAGAGGTGAACCAGCACAACACCATGCTCCCACCCCAATCCTCTGAGCTAATCCAAAAGGATACCAAGGTCAATGGTACTGAAAGCTGCTGAGATGTCAAGTTGAGCAAGGATGGATGCACTACCCCTATTCCAAATATGCATATTAAGTGCATATTTAATATTTAGTACACCTTTTGTAAAAGCATTTTCTTAGAATAAAAGCCAAGTGGATTTTTCTACATTATTTTGTCTGTTATCAATCATCCCAATGTTGGTCTTCAAAGATTTTCACTCACCGGTATTTCTATTTCAGTCCATTAATACACACTTTAAATTGCAACATCAGAATAAAATTTGCAACAATTAACCTTGTAACAAAAATCTTGCAAAAATTATCTCTAGCTTCAGATCAAATGTGAGCCGTCACTCTGTCTGCCTGTTTCTCTCTCTCTCTCTCTCCCTACCCATCCATCCATACACACAGAACAGATTTGTAAGGAGGGCAGATTTGTAAGTTAATTTGGAAAGAGGATTGGATTAATATAGGGGGGCAATGCATTCTGAGAGATGTTTCCCAGTGATCAAAGGGCTTTGTACATTGCCTGCCATTCCAAAAATGCACTGGGGCTGTCAAAAAAGGATAGCTCTAAATAAACTTGGTTATTAATCATTCTCCCTGATATAGATGACATCTCAGATTGCACGGATCCAGCTAGATATATGATAGCACATTTGCTGGTGGTCTGAAGGTAAAGCTGGTTTCGTGAGGTATGTAAAAGATAGAGCAGATAATTTGTAGGGGTGACAGAATTCTTGGTTCCCTTCAGCTGTTTGGCAGGAACATGGAAGGCAAAACATTCCTGAAATATTTTTGCTATGGGCCAAATACTTTGCAAGTGTTACTTTCCATATTAATACTTTCCTGAGCAACAAGTATCTGGTGGAAATTAGGAGAATGACATTTTGTCTACAGAGATTTAGAAGAATAGTACTTATTGAGATAAGTGAATCACGGGATGAATATAAATAGAAACCTGTGTACATGAAAGGTTGCGGTAATGCAAGATTGCATTGGGCTGATGGGTCCCGAAGACCGTGAGGATTTCCTAGGTTTCCTGCAGCTGACCTAATTAATTTAACGTTGTACTTATTGTCTTACTGTTTTTATAATGTTGTATCAGATTGTAAACTACCCAGGGTTGTATGACAGCAAGAGGGGCATCATAAAACGAACGAACGAACGAACGAACTAACTAACTAACTAACTAACTAACGAACTAACTAATTTCAGTGCTGCTGCTGTTTCTCCAGAAATGCTCCAAATACAGGTAGTCCTCCACTTACAACTGTTCATTTAGTGACTGTTCAAACTTACAGCAGCACTGGAAAAAGGGACTTATGACTGTTTTTCACACTTACGAACATTGCAGCGTCCCAATGATCATGTGATCAAAATTCGGACTCTTGGCGACTGACTCATATTTATGACGGTTGCAGTGTCCCGGGATCGATGATCCTGTTTTGTGAACTTCTGATAACCGAAGTCAACGGGGAAGCTGGATTCACTTAACAATCGTATTACTAATTTAATGACTGCAGCGATTCACTTAACAACCATGGCAAGAAAAGTCATAAAATGGGGCGAAACTCACTTAACAAATGTCTCATTTAGCAACAGAAATTTTAGGCTCAGTTGTGGTCGTAAGTCGAGGACTACCTGTACAGCTTTGCAACATTTCTTGTGGAGCTGCAGGATGAGTGGTTTTCCATGGGCAAGAATTTCCCATGTATCTTATTTTGTGGGATTTCTGGGATTCTCTCTTTTTATCCTTGATACCTTTCCCTTGGCCTCCTACTTGATCCCAGGCAGTTGCCATCAATCTGCACAGCACCTGTTTGAGCTGATCCTCATCCAACAAATGGAGGGAGACTAAGAGAAGGACAGAGCTGATGGGAGAATGCTTCTCAGGTGGAGGAAACAATGAGCAACCTGTGGGGAAGAAGAGATAATTTAGAGCAGAGCATCACAAATAAACCTAATAAATAAAATTAATTAAAACAAACTGAGACAAAAAGCAGAACACCTAGAAGTGATGGAAGAATGAAATAAATAATGACAGTTAACAGAGGGGAAAAAAGAAGATAAAAATATATACAGACCGAAAGTATTGATGAAAGGTGAAAAATAATGAAAGACAAAGAGTCAGTAGCCAGACTAGTGAATTTGAATGTAAACTTTATTTAATCTTTATTTTAAAGGCTTTTGTATTCTAGTTGAAAATAAAGAGTGTGTGTGTGTGTGTGTGTGTGTGTGTGTGTGTACATACACAGTAAAGCCTTCTTCAATATCATTTGTCTATATTATTATATGCTGCCCACTCAAATACAGGCAATAAATATGCTAATTCAGCATCTAATTTCAAAAAAGAGGCCATGTTCTTGAAGATACATTTTGTGAAAGCTCCAAACTTCTTGTCTGCATTCCTGGGTATCTGCTACTATCTGGTGGCCCTAAAGATATGGAAGGCATGGCTGCTACTCATTTACTTTATAGAAGTCAAATCAGTTTCTGCTGGGTGGAACAAAGTTTTAAAAATCCACATTTGCTGCTACAGACGTGTTCCAAATATAGGCCTTTGACTGGAGTCAGAGATTCACAGTAGGAGTATAACTCGATCTGTTAAAGATCAAGTTAAAGAGATTGTTAAAAAGAGTGTGCTGCCTGACAGATCACATTAATGTGGTGTAGTATTAAGAGGTTGGACTAGGATGGGAAAGCCCAAATTCAAAACTATCCTCAGACACAGAAATTCAATGTGTGATTTTGAGTGAGTTGCTCTCACTTAGCCCATCTCTGAGGTTGTTGTGCAAGGCATAAAATGAAGCACACATTTATTAAAAGCTACCATAAGATCCTAGAAAATAATAGGATATATATCTGACAATAAATACACAAATAAACTATATGCATAATTTGTATGTAAAATAATACTTTTAAAGTGTATATTTAAGAATGTATAAATGTATAGTATGTATTATTAGCTGTGGTGACGCAGTGGTTAGAATGCAGTACTGCAGGCTATTTCTGCTGACTGCCAGCTGCCAGCAGTTCGGCAGTTCGATCCTTACCGGCTCAAGGTTGACTCAGCCTTCTACCCTTCCGAGCTCGGTAAAATGAGAACCCAGATTGTTGGGGGCAATATGCTGACACGGTAAACCGCTTAGAGAAGGCTGTAAAGCACTGTGAAGTGGTATATTGCTATTACAAGTAAAAAGGAAAATAACACAAATTAACAACCAAGTATTTAATATTTTTCTGAAAATTTTTAGCTTGGGAGCAACATAGATCTCTGGAGATGTGACATTCCAGAGGCAGTTGCTGCCGGTGAGAAGGCATGCCTTTTTGGCTCCTGAGAAAAGGCATTGTTTTATCAACAGGACCCAAAGTGTGCCCACTGTGCCTGATTTAACTAGACAAGTGGAAATGTGCAAAGATAAGCGGCCTCTCAAATAGCCAGGCTCTATGATACGAAGGAGTTTATCCATTTTCATATTTGATGAGATTTCTTCTGTTGCCTGAATTAAGTAAGAGGGTTCCCCTAGGGGATTAATGTAATTTTATTGGCAACAATATAGTAGTGGGTTCCAAAATGTTGTTCTGAATTCCCAGCCTAGTCTAAACATCTGATATTTCTTGGGAGATCTTACTAAGTCTGGCCCTGTTTAGCATTCCGAGAGGTTACCCATGGCTGGCTAGGTGCTTCCACTTACTGTACAAAATGACAACACAATTAAAAATGTGTTCTGCTTGTGTCTCATGCAGCTCTTGTTCTCTCCAAGATATTTACTTTTGTACCCTAACTGTTACTGTAAATTTCTGCCCACCTGTGGTGCCTTATATGTTATAACCCAAGAAAACCAAGACAGGAAACCCATAACAATATGGTTGGGAATGGTATTATTGTATAGATAACTGGGTACACTCCCATTCTGGAAATTGACCAGCTAAGTTCTCTGAAAGGAGACAAATCTCTGTGCTTCGTTAAGTAATAAAACAAGTGAACTAAAGTTTTGAGAGAAATTGTACAACTTTAAAGGGATTAAGGGCTAGCAAACTACAATTCTTTCCTTTCTGTGGTTTTAGCAAGTAAAAAGAAACTAGGATACTCTGAGTGCAATGCTTAAATGAGGAAAACAAGAATAATGTCTTATTCACAATTTATAAAATTGTGCAAGTGTTATGTAGAACCTTATTTCAGTCTGTCTGAAAGTTGTTGGAGCAAAAAGAGGAGTAGAAAAAATTGAAAAGAATCCCAACTTCTCTTTGCATTCCTTTTAAACCATCCTGGGTTATACTGTGCTTTTTAAAAAAACAACTATACATTCACAAGAGGGTATAATTGTACTTATTTGCAATTGTAGCTTGAACATACCTACCAACTGTTCTGGCATTTGGATAATTTTTGTTTTATAATTTAGGCTTAAAAAGTCTGCTCTCTTAATACCTAGATTCATTTTAGCTGTGGTTATCTTCTTTGGTGGGCTCAGTCCTCTAAGTTTCAAAAGACATAATGTGTGTGGAAGACAGATCACAAATTGTACTAGATTTATTGAGAAAACAAGCTATTTCCATTTGATAATGATATTTTAGCTGGTATAGTTAAGATAGGCCAGCCCTGGAACAGGTTAATGAATAAGAAAAAAGCAAAATATATAAATATCGTGGGTGTGGTTATGAAAATTCTACAGGGACACAAGAGAACTGAGTTGATTGAAAAATGAAACTTCATGGCCTAGTTGGCCTCTGTGAAAATCAAGATACTGCATGCTGGTTTCCACACACAATGTTATCAATGTGTCCCAGCATATGGCCTGGCCTACTGCATTCACACAGTTCACCCACCAGGGAATGGAACCAGCTGTTCTGCCAAAATCTCATTTAATTTTTTTGTTTTTGGCTTTCTTGTTAATAAAGGCTCAAAGTCCATTGTTCATTGCTAACACTTGGACACTTAATTCTTCTTTCCTGGTATTAAAAAATTGCATGTTAGCATAATGTGATATGAGTTTAGATTTCAGCTTTTCCCTTTGAGAGCCTGGATTTACTGTGGTTGACCACTGTTTAGTTATTTTCAGGCAGAGGCTCACTGGACATATTCATATATCCATATTCAGAACAAAAACCTATCCTTTACTAACTAGAATAGAATAGAATAGAATAGAATAGAATAGAATAGAATAGAATAGAATAGAATAGAATAGAATTTTTTATTGGCCAAGTGTGATTGGACAAAAAAGGAATTTGTCTTGGTGCATATGCTCTCAGTGTACATAAAAGAAAAGATAATCTCGTCAAGAATCATAAGGTACAACACTTAATAATAGTACG
>QLTV01000598.1:450250-501101 GCA_003457575.1 Thermophis baileyi | reverse complement strand
GAGAGAGAGAGAGAGAGAGAGAGAGAGAGAGAGAGAGAGAGAGAGAGAGAGAGAGAGAGAGAGAGAGAGAGAGAGGGTGGATGCCATGACAGAAAATGTTCATCTCTTAGATGGAACCCTTTCACACAAGGGACCCACAGCATGTCTCTCCTGCTGGACCTGATAGGTTGGATAGATGTAATGGGGAAGAGGTGGCTCCTTAGATAACCCGAGCCATTTGGTCAAAACTATTTCCCAGTACTACTTTGTAACATGTTGGGAGAAAAAGGGTAAGATAAAAAAAAGTCACCTGGTCTTTCCATAACAATGATAATCCAGCCTGTTGTTGAAAGACTGGCTCAAGAGAAAGAATGCCACTTGTACTTGTTTATGTGCGTGATAGACCTACTAGCACTGACCTTAGCCTGTTGCCTGAGGAAGTCAACTTAGTTTGCCTAATAATGAGGCTGGCTGTACATGCCTTTCCATTAGCATGGAGATGAGCAGTCTGGTGTGGTCCAGATGTTTTGAACTTCAATTTCCATGGGCTTGAGTCAGTCTAGCTGCTAATAAGGCACAATCCAAAACATCTGGAGTATAAAGGTAAGGGAAAAGATATTCCCTGTCCAGCCGTGTCTGGCTCTAGGGGGCAATGCTCATCTCTGTTTCTTAGTTAAGGGAGCCAGGGTTTTCCAAAGATACTTCCTTTTTTTTAAATGCAAGAATGTCTCTTCTTTTAATTATAATAAAACTTTTAGATGAAGTCATCATTGCCCATAAATATTCACAGATGGATTTCATATTTCTTTGGAAATTCTTTTGATAATTTCTTCTTCTCCTTTTTTTGCATAAAGTTTTTTATTTTTTTAACATGTCAAAGTTTCATTTTCAATTATCTGGGTATAAATAGTTTGAAAGATAGTAATCATAATGTTTACAACAATATTCATTACATTGATATTAATTCTATAATAATAAAAATAATAATCATAATATTTACTTCTCTATTTTAACAAATCTCCCTAATTTCATTAATCTTTTTCTTATATTTCCATGTTTTTAACTTCTGTTTTTGTTATCTAACCATTGACAAAATAAATCCCATATCATAAAATATTCAGTTTGTTCCTTTACCTTAATTGCAAGTGTTACTAATATTTTTTTAATCACATTTTCATCTGTAGGGATCTTTTCACTTTTCCATTGTTGTGCAAATACAATTCTGGCTGCAGTTAATACATGTAGGATCAAATATGTATTCCCCTTATTATAATTATCCGGTAGAATACCCAACAAAAATATTTTTGGTTTTAAATCAATATGTTGCTTTATCATTTTTTCCAACCAGGTATGTATTTTTGTCCAATATTTTTTTGCTTTTGGGCATGTCCACCACATATGATAGTACGAACCAGGTATCTGATGGCATTTCCAGCATTTAACCGACATATCCTTAAATATCTTTGCCAACCTTGAGGGCGAGAAGTGCCATCTATAAAACATTTTATATAAGTTTTCTTTATATGCAGTTGACATCCTTAATTTATAATTCCAATCCCATAATTTCTACCACTTATCTAACTCTAGTGTATATCCAAAGTTTTTAGCCCATACTATCATTGTCTCCTTTACTTGTTCATCTTCCATTTTAATACTTAATAGATAACTATACATTTTCTTTATTAGTGTTTCATCTGTCCCTGTTAGTATCTGATCTAGTTCTGTTAATTCTTTATAAAAACCATAGATTTTAGCATCTTTCTCATATCTAGATTGTATCTGCACTTGTGGCCACCATGCTGTATCAATCCCTTGACCACTCAGTTCCTGTTTAGTTTTGAGCTCCCCCTTTTCATTAAAAATATCTTTGTATCTAGTAATATTTCCCAGATTAATAACGCTTGGGTAGATTAGTGCCTCCATTGTGGAGAGCCAGACTGGTATTTTCAAATAATGTTGTTCTTTGATTTTCTCCCATACTAATAATAATGCATTTCTAATATAATGTCTTTTAAAATAACCATGTATTTTGTTTTTCCCATACCATAAAAAAGCATGCCAAGCCAGTTGAAGATCATGTCCCTCCAAAGTCAATAATCTTTTATGCCTCAAACCAATCCATTCTTTCACCCAAGTAAGTACCGAGGCCTGATAATACAACTCCCAATCTGACAACCCAAAACCACCTCTATTTTTTGAGTCTTGCAACATTTTCAAGCTTATTCTTGCTTTTTTCCCTTGCCAAATATATCTTAATATTATTTTATTTAGTTCTTCAAAATATCTTTTTTCCAGCTTTATCAGAATTGTTTGAAATAGATAAAGTAGTCTTGGCAGGATATTCATTTTTATAATAGCTATTCTTCCTGTCAGCGACAGTTGCAGATTTTTCCACTTCTCCAAGTCTATTTTAATTTGTTGCATCAGTTTGTAGTAATTATCTTATTTAATAGTTACACATCTTGCTGTTAGTTAAATTCCTAAATATTTTACTTTCTTAACTATCTGAATGAATAACAAACCCAAAGTGGCCTGCTGATTTGGCATCGTGGCGCCTCTGGAGGATTATGGTGTGTAGGGACTCTGGGACTTAGAGTTTCGTCCCCTTCCATGCTAGGTCCTCCCTTTTTTTTTTTTTTTTTTGGTGGGCATGGCTTGGTGGGCGTGGCAGGGGAAGGATACTGCAAAATCTCCATTCCCACCCCACTCAGGGGAAGAATACTGCAAAATCCCCATTCCCACACCACTTTGGGGCCAGCCAGAGTTGGTATTTGCCGGTTCTCAAAACTACTCAAAATTTCCGCTACTGGTTCTCCAGAACCTGTCAGAACCTGCTGGATTTCACCCCTGATCTTGCCGCTAATTGAATTCCTAAATATTTTACTTTCTTAACTATCTGAATATCTATTCTCTTCATTAACTCTTTTTTCTGTGTATCTGTAAGGTTTTTGACCAAACTCTTAGTTTTTTTCTTTGTTTATTTTCAGTCCTGCAACTTCACCATATTCTTCTATTTTTTTTTTAAATTAATTTTAGTCCTGTTTCTTGTGGATCTTCCAAAATAAACTAAATCATCTGCAAACGCCTGTAGCTTATATTTTTCTTTTTTTTATTTCCATGCCTTTTATTTCTATATCTTGTCTAATATTTCTGTTTAACACTTCCAATGTCAGTATAAATAGTAGAGGAGATAGTGGACATCCTTGTCTTGTGCCTTTTTTTAATATTAAAGTTTTCTGTCATATCTCCATTTACCATCACCTTTGCCATTTGCTTGTGATATATTGCCTTAATCATATCGATAAATCTCTCCCCCAAATCCATAGTTTTTAATTGTAATAACATAAATTGCCAGTTTATGTTATCAAATGCTTTCTGCGCATCTAGGAAAATCAACGCCATTTGTTTTCCAGGGTGTGCTTCATAATACTCCAGTGTGTTTAAGATCATTCTCATATTGTTTTTAATCTCTCTTAGGCAGAAATCCATTCTGATCTGAATGTATAAATTCATTCAAAACCCTTTTTAATCTGTCTGCTATTATTGAGGCATATATTTTATAATCAGCATTCAGTAAGGATATAGGCCTATAGTTTTTTATCTGCATTAAATCTGAGTCTTCTTTTGGTATAAGAGTAATATATGCTTCCATCCACGTATTTTGTACCTTCGCATCTAACAGTACTTCATTATAAACTTCCAACATTGATGGGCCTAAAATATCTTGTAGATCTTTATAAAGTTCTGCCGGTAGCCCATCTGGTCCTGGTGTTTTAATACTCTTTTGCCTCTTGATCGCTTCTGTTAATTCCATCATTGTTATTCGTTCATTTAACATGGATTTCACTGTCTCAGGTATTTTAGGTAATTCAGTTTTTTCCAAATATTGTTTTATTTTGTCTTCTGGAATTTTCTCCTGATCATACAGCTTTTCATAGTAATCTTGAATTATTATTTTTTATCATCATTTTGATAATGGAGAGTTCCTTTCTCATCTACTAATTGATGTATCAGTTTCTTTTTTCCCATGGTCATGTGGTCAGCATGACTATACACTGAGGCACACAGAATTCTGTTGCTTTCCCACTGAAATGGTACCTATTTATCTGCTCACATTTGCATGCTTTCAAATGGCTAGGGGGGCAGGAACTGGGGCAAGTAATGGGAGTTCACCCCACCACACTGAGCTAGGATTCAAACCCAGGTTGTCAACTTTCCAACTGACACTCAGTGTCTTTAACCGCTTTAACCAGGCAAAAATCTTCTGTTTCCAGAAAACATCATTGTAGCATGAAGAAAAAAGGACCTGTCAAATTGAAAGCAATCAACGTTGCCATTGACTGAAGAATAGAGATTTCATTTACTTCCTGAATGGATTTGCAATCATATTTGGCACTGCCATAGAGAGTGGCCAAACTAAGACTGCAGGTGGAAAGAGCAATGGCGGAGATAAAGGAAAATGAAAAGAAGGAACAAAAGGTAGCATTTGTCCTTTGTGTGTCCCCCAACTCCCTTGTGCTATAGGGTACTTATGCCTAGCAATCTAATGGCCTTGATGTTATTCTTTCATCTCTTGTTCTCAAAATCTCTAGTTTCCTAAACCTTATACCAGTATCTCTATTGTTTCTTCTCTGTTTTTCTGTCAACACCCCCTTTTCTTTGTTCTTATAATGGAATGACACCATATGACGCTCTTGTCCATATTCTTTGTACTGCTTTCAAATCATGTGTGCTCACTGAGTGTAGGAATTTGCAACTTAAATGTAAAAATTCCCTATAGTCTATTAATTTTGAACATAATTGAAGTTATATAAGTATCCTGAGAAATTTCCACTGTTTATCATCCTGCTAAATGTAAAGAAATATACACTCAGATATCATCTGAAGTTGTTCTAAGGTTTGTGAAAGAAATCCCAAAGGTGCTTTTTCAAGAGACAACTGGACTTTCTTGTTTTTCTTTGAAGCCGTTTTGCTTCTCATCCAAGAAGGTTCTTCAGCTTCTTGGCTTTTTGGATGAGAAGTGAAACGTCTCCAAAGAAAAACAAGGAAGTCCAGTTGCCTCTTGAAAAAACACCTTTGGGACAACTATGACCTGGATGACTGAGAATCTCCATAGACATTTCTGAAAGAAAGTTTGGCCAAACTTTGTCGAAGACTAGAGGAAGGTATCTATGAACTACAAGTCCCAACCATCTCACTATTGTCCATACTGAATGAGGCTGATGGGAATTTCAATTCAGCAACCTTTGAAGGCCCATAGGTTCCTCATTATCACCTTTTCTCAATTCCCCATAAGTTGATACAATTGTTAAATATGTTTTTAGGCAGAATTAAGTTGCTCTGATTATGATAGAATAATAATAATAAGAATAATAATACGCCAGTGGAATATCCTCTATAGCCCCAGTATTCAAAATGTGTTCCCTGCCAATTTCTGCTTACATTGAACAAAATGTATTGTTACAACAATAATTGTAACATTTTGTTCAAATTAAATGTATTTATAGCACTCAAAATTTATTTATTAATGGGTCCATTAATTTTTCATATGGATACAGGTTCCCTGAGTATCTCAACTTTGGAGACCATTCCTCTATAGGATAACATTGGCCTCTGAAAATAGCATGTTTGCTTGCACTATATTATCAGTGTCTGGTGCCCAGAGTCTGTTACCAATTCATTTTAGTTCTATTCAACATGCAGAATCTTTTTCCTTTTTTTTCCCATTACTGTATGGGCCTCTTTTTATTTGTCTTTTCTCTCTATTGTTCTTCCTGTCACTGAATGTCATTCATTTTGTAAAGATGTCTGGCTTAGAGCTTATATACTACGGGGCAAGTAAAGCCTACCTGTCAATGCTGATCCAGTCACTTTTGCTCAGTCATGTGACAAAGTTGGGGACTTTTAGAGGAGGGAAAAGTTAAAACTTTTTTCTTTTTTTGCTGCAGAGTACCCAGCAACAACGGGAGCACGTATCTTCAGCGGATCCTTCCACTGTGGCAAGTTTGCTGCTTCATAAATTCATAACAATATTGTTTTCTTCCTAGGTGGTTGGGAAAAAAAACAACAGCTCCTGGAATCTGAGGATGTCAGCATCTAGAGGCCAACTGTTAGGTTCCTCCTTTTTTTTTTGATTTAAATCTTGGTGTTCTAAAGAAACACCTGAATGCATGGTGATATTAAGATGTTTTGCAAGCATGCATCTAACATGTAGAAACATGTTAGTGAAACCATCTATAATATTCTTCTTTCTGAACTTCTGCACTTGGGGAAACATACATTCAGCTTGAATATGAAAAGGTGTCCTGTTTGATAGGAGGCTTGGAGATAAGAATTTTCTTGCACATTTATGCCTAAATGCTGTTCGCTTTTTATAGGAAGTGTGCAATTTGGTTCTTAGGATGAAGTGTGGATTGTTTTAACTAAAGGACAAGTTGCTTGGATGCTTCTTTAAATATAGATTAATATTAGATTAATGTCTTCTCAGAATATGTTTTTTTTCCTCAACTAAAACACTTTGAACTTGGCCAAGAGTTTGCAGTTTTTGAAAAGAATGCAAGAGCCAGAAATTTATCATAACCATTGCATCCTATCATTGTTGCAGGAATTGTTCAGGAAAAGGTTAAAGTATTTATGACTCTCGTGATCCTATTACTGAAAAAAACCCTGTAATAGATTATTTCTAAATATGTTAAAAGGAACTGTACGATGTGTTGACCCGCAGGCATAAACTATAGGGGCATAAATGGTGGTGTGGATATTGCTCTTGATTATATTAATGAAAGTGTGTGCTACTGATGTTATTTTAAGTTTGTCAGAAAGTAATTATATTTGGTTTACATTTGGTTTAATTATTCTGAACTGAATTGCACTGTGGATGAATACCCTGAAAAATGAATAATTGTTAAGGAATAATGCAAGTTATACATGGTACATATAGAATAATATGTGGAATGCCTTACTGATAATGCTTAGACAAGCAGAGCATTTGTACAGTCGAACAGAACATAAGCATTTCCAGACTCTTCAGATCTCTAGTGTAGTACAATGATAGCTTACATATTTCCCATTGGATTGGTATATTTAATATGGAAAGTGCTTGTACATCTCAAACCTTTACACATTGTAACAAGCCAACTTTATTTATTTATATATATTTACTTAACAGATTTCTATCCATACAACTCCCAGCCCAGCCAGCTCATAGCTGTGATTTTTTTTTTAGACAATGGTTGGTTTCATAGACAGTGCTAAACATATGGTAGTTTATTTGGTTTTGGTTTAATGTATTATGGGACATACTAAATTTGTACTAAGTTTATGACTTAAACTCAACCATAATGAACAAAGCATGGTTTAGCACAATGTACTGTATGACTCCAAACCATAGAGTTTGATAAAGAGCTAAATGTCCATGAGGCATCTGCTTTTATGAACATTGTAATTATAGACACTGCTGCAATTGATAACAATACCTATCTAACAATTAACAATGTAGTATCCAACATTATCTAAAAGATTAAATAATCTAAAAGATTATCTAATCTTTTCTGGAGATACTGATCACCTCATTGATAATCAAATAGAAGCTTCTAAGACCAAATGTCAGATTTCAATTTATGGGTAGGAAAATAATTTTTTTTCTTTTATAATATGCCTCACTGGCATTGCCACCCAAATGCTTTCAATAAAATCCAGCACACTGCAGAAGTAACCAGCAAAAAGATTCCCTTCAGGAAAAGTGATGGCTAGAATCATCTTCATTTTAGTCTTCCCCAACCTAGCATTCTTCCCATATATAGGAACCAGAATTATTCAGACAGCATGCAGGGTTCCAAGAACTGCTTTTCAAAAATATCTGGATTGTGAGATTTTTGGAGAAGGCAGGAGCAACTTATAGCATGAAATGGCTTCTAATTTCAGAGTAGTGTCAGAGTATTTTTAAAAATAAAAAAGAGAAGAGAGCATGGCTTTGTACCCTTTGCTATGCTGTTTGCTTTCAGCAGCCTCTTTGGATTAAAATGTGCAGTTCAGAATGAAATATGCTTTTGATTTCATATGGAATATGGATCGTGAAAATGTGAAGCATGTTAAAAATAACGAGAAATTAATAAGACATGTAGATAATATATATTTCAACTATTAAAGTATAATACAATGTAATCATTGTCTTTCTTTTAAACAGCCAGCAATGGGTGATTGGAGTTTTTTAGGGAACATCTTAGAAGAGGTGAATGAACACTCCACTGTCATTGGGAGAGTGTGGCTCACGGTACTCTTCATTTTCCGAATCCTGATCTTAGGAACTGCAGCAGAATTTGTATGGGGTGATGAGCAGTCAGACTTTGTTTGCAACACTCAGCAACCAGGTTGTGAGAATGTGTGCTACGATGAGGCCTTCCCTATCTCTCATATCCGTCTGTGGGTCCTCCAAATCATCTTCGTCTCCACTCCTTCGCTGGTATATTTGGGCCATGCTGCCCACTATGTAAAGGTGCAACAGAAAAGGAAAGAGCGGAAAGAAGCGGAAAGAGCTCAGCAAAGAAAAGCAGAGGAAGAAAACTCACCTCTTAACCAAGATGACGGCAACTCTGTTTCTATGAAGGATACAAGCCACAGAGGGATCAAAAAGTTCCATCTTGAGGGAACCATTCTGAGAACTTACATCTGTCACATCTTTTTTAAGACCCTCTTTGAGGTTGGGTTTATAGTGGGTCAATACTTTCTGTATGGCTTCCGAATCTATCCCCTCTACCGCTGTGGCAGATGGCCTTGCCCCAACATTGTAGACTGTTTTACATCGAGGCCTACTGAGAAGACTGTTTTTATCATGTTCATGTTGGCTGTGGCATCAGTATCCCTTTTCCTCAATCTTGTAGAGATCAGTCACTTGGGTCTCAAGAAAATCTTGAATGCTTTCAAAAAACCAATGGAACAACAACCTGTGGAAATGCCAGAGACTCACCTTCATTCTATTTCTGTTTCATCTATCCAAAAAGCTAAAGGGTATAAATTGCTAGAGGAGGAAGGGAAGCAAGAATTCCATTACTTTCCTTTGACAGAAGTAGGAGTAGAAAGTTCATTGCATGACATGGAAAAGAAGATCAGCATGGAACACCTGAAAGACCTCTCCAGGACATTTAATGAACAATTGCATTCCTACACACACATAGACCAACTGGACAAGGAGAAAGGAGAAGCAGGGGAGGAATCGGAAGAGAAGGAAGCTGAGGAAGCCGAACCACAAAGGTTAGAACTGTTAATGGAGAAAACAGAAAAACAAGTAGAAGAAAAGCCCATGGAGAACGATTTAGAACCACCACAGCAGAACTTGCCACTATCATCTGCTGATGTGACAACTGACACAAGACCCCTTAGCAGGTTAAGCAAAGGCAGCAGTCGGGCTCGGTCTGATGATCTGACTGTATGAGTAGTGAGCCTAAGAGTCCACCCCCTACACTTACATATATACACACCTCAGATGTCTGAAACAAAATGCTAAAGTGGTCATTTTAATATTGTTTCTTAATATTTATCAATGTTTTAGCTAGGAAAAAAGTACTATGAAAGTTAACTGTTTTATCATTATTGTTTTTCATGATACTGGTACTAGTTATCATGTTAGTCATGTAATGCAACAATGAAATGAATTCTTCACTTGAAATGATTTCATTACTATAAAATAAAATGCACTATAACAATATTAAGATACAAAACAACAACAACAACCACTGAAAGCAATGAGGAAAACAAATGTAACAACTGTGATTGCAACTGTTTTTATGCTCTCCTTTTCTTCTAGCATTTGGGAGGTGTTATTTCTTTGATGGTCATATATAGAGATAAATTGATAGCTTGGAGCTTTCTCCACCTTCCTTGTTGTGGGACTTAAATCAGTTACCTTTCAAAAGGGGTTTTAATTCATCTCCCAGTGAATGTACAAAAATGTTTGCTTATGGAGACAAATGAAGTTTACTTCTATAAATCAGCATAGTTCACAGACAACCTAACTTAGCTACAGAACCAACGTCGGCGATTGTGTCAGACAAACTGTTGGCATGATCAAAATAATTTTTTGGAGATCTGCTGATTTATTTGTTTGTTTCTCATCACGGGACAGGGACAGATGAAAAACATAACATAAACCAAATGTGAAAAATATATCATTTGAACTTCTTCTAAAATGTACAGTGTAGTAAGTAGTAAATGCTTGGTTAAATGGGTATCTTCAACCACATGGGAAGAGGCTGTACTGCTGTAACACCTTGCCCACTTTGAGCTGTTCCAGTTTTTGGAGAAAAATAGATTCCTATTAGATCATTAATGATCACATTAGAAATGGAAGAAAATACTGGCATTTTACAGTATGTATTGAAGTGTGCTGTATCTTATTTTCTCCCTGTAGCTGTAATATATTATGAGCTCCAGGATAAAATGTGGATTTTAATGGTCCAAGGTTGTATTATATAATGAAAATGCCATTTGCTTATTATAGGTAGCTGAAGGCTAAATTATCCTTAGCTAAATCATTTTTAGCAAATGGAAAGTTAAAAAAAACACACACCTGAGAATATAGACTTGAGTTATAATTGTATTCCCAATGATACCTTATTCTGCTTTTTGCTTGAGAGCTATGTGTTAAAGCTGAAGTCCTAGTAATATATTTCCTACTGTGCTGATTGCATGGTCTATTTTGCATAGCCATCAAGTCATTATTCTAGTGGTTTGGACTGATGCAGGACCAGTGCAGAATGAAGCTGGTTGGATGTATTTGGATAGACCTAGTAGTGGGTTCTAAAACCCTTTACTTGCGCAGAAGCGTCCTGGGCGGGTGGGCGGAGCATCCCGGGCAGGTGGGCGGAGTCTCCTGCCGCCACCGCTACCGGTTCTAAGAACCAGGCCGAACCAGGAGCAACCCACCGCTGGATAGACCCCTTTAAATGTTTTTGTTGAAGCAAACTGAGATTTACTATTCGTTATTGTGTTTTCAGCAGGAGCATGGGATGACCCTGTTATTTGGTAGAGTAAAGCAGTCTCCTTGGCAGCCTTCTTGCTACTTGGGAGAACAGGAAGTAGCAGTGAGGTGACAGAGAATATTATTATGTCCTTCAAGGTCCCATCTCCAATACCTAAATAAGATTCAGCAGCTATCTGATAGCTGTGCTCTCTTGCTTTCTCTTCTGCTAGCAACATGTCTTAGAATAATGATAGAAACAAAAGCTCTGGGAAACTCCTCAGAAAAAGCAACACATTTATCTGGCAGCCAATGCCATCTATTTACCTAACAGCAGATTACTAGGACTGAGCAAAACTTTCCAGAGAAATGATTCACAATGTGCAGAGTGATACAAAGTAGTTTTTGATTTAGTAAAACACTTGCTCATTTCCCACTTTCTTAGGAAAGCTACTATGCAAAGAATCCAGCTGCTTTAACAGTCCCAAAACAGATGCTTTGTTCAGCAACCTGCACATTGCAAAACACCTCTTTGAAGATTTTGCACAATCCTCTGAGATACAGATATATAGGTATGTGCCTGAGTAGAGAGAAAGAGAAATTGATTTCTTGAAAATGTCAATTTTTATCTTGAGATCTAAAAAAATAATAATCTCTCTCTCTCTCTCTTATTGGTTTGGTGAAAATATAACTTGCATATGTGTAGCAAATCGAATCTTTTTAAGGCAGTGGAGACTAATACCAACAGAAATGTGCAGGTATGCACTTTCATTGGCTCTGTTTTTTCAGCCCTTAGTGGCTCAGCAAATTCTCTCCAGTCCGGAAACAATGCAAAGGGAGGTTTAATCCATTTCAGAAAATCCCTTTTGCATAAACTGCCAACACACCCAGAAAGGACCCATAGAATTTTTCAGCAGATTAAAGGCATAAGCACCTAATTCAGAGGTCAGTTGAAGCCAGGGATTTTTCTCCATAATCACTCCCATGATCTGGGATCAGGACATTAAACCTCACCAAATTACAATGCACTCTATTAATATATAGATATCATCCTTTATCATTTCAATTCTGGAAGCAAGGAAGGGGAATCTCTTAAATGAAGCAAAGAAGTTTAAGTACATGTAACAATGAT
The DNA here is from genome assembly GCA_003457575.1 of Thermophis baileyi. NCBI lineage: Eukaryota > Metazoa > Chordata > Lepidosauria > Squamata > Dipsadidae > Thermophis > Thermophis baileyi. The sequence goes on along the minus strand of QLTV01000598.1, from coordinate 489,036 downwards.
TCAATTTTTTTAAAAATTATAGCTATTAAAATTTTCTAGTAGAATATTCTACTGTTCTTTTATTAATAATAAATCTATTATTTCTGGAATTTTGAAACTTGGAAGCCTCACAAAGGGTTTGGGGACATCAGAATGTTAAACAACAATAAGAACAAAAAATAATCTGATATAATATAGAATACATCCACCTGGAAGTGAGGGAACAGGGTAAGAAACACAGCAAATTACATTTGAATTTTCCTTAGATGGCCAAGCTGATTTATTTGATAATGAATTTATAAGCTTTTGAACAGGTTTTTAAAAAAATTACAAAAAGATTAAAATAAAAGAACAAATATTTAGGAGGAAATCAAAAGATAAATGACTAGTTCCATCCATGACATGGACACAATTTTTATCGAAAAATGAGAAAACAACTTGAGTACTGACAATTTGCAGCTCATTACAATTTGCTGTTCATTACTGTATAATAAGTTTAATAAATAAGTTTTTTTAAGGTAATGTTTTTATGAAATGTTTTAAGTACAATAATAAAAAAAAATTAAAAAAAAAGAAAAAGTGCAAAAAAGAAAAAAGAAAGAAAGAAAAGAAAGAGGAAAGAAAACCAAAAAAGCAATTTCCCTCTTTATCTCAAGTATCAACAATTTCACTATCTCTTCACCTCCTCTTAGTTAGCGAATATAAAACTCTTTGTCCCAATCATCATCATCATCATCATCGTCATGGTTTTTTTACACAAAACAATCTCTCTCTTTAATGCATTCAAAAGATCACTATCCTCTTCAGAACTTTAACAAGCCTCTTTGGTAAATCCATCAGGAAGAAATTATTCCAATTATTGTCTTCAATTGGCATTTTTATTTCCTTCCTAATTTTTAGAGGCTCATCCAACTTTCTTGCACATCCAGTGATACATTCTTGCCCATTTTGTTCTCCTCAAACACCTCAGATATGATTTTTTTCAAATATTTTTCTGTAATGTTTTATGATGTAACATCATCTGGCAACAGGGTGTTCATAAAAATATAACGTAGCTGACAATGTTAATTCAAAGTCTTTTTGCTGTTCCTGAATGCCATTGTAAGCTACTTGTTTCCAATATTGAAAATAATTTTTTTGTTCACAAAAATGTATTTATTCTTTGTAATTAATGTCAGTCAATGTTTAAAATCAAATAGTCCAAGTTTTTCTTAATCGGTTTAAGACTTTCTATAGTCAGTACTTAGTCTTACTTTTTGCCGTTCAGTTTTGAATTCTTAAGGCTTTTAAAGATACAGTGTCATTTTTTTTTTTATATTAAGGATTGAAGGCACTCGTTTCCAGCCTTGACATTTGAAGATGTCTAACTTCTTTAAAGCAGTTTATAAGCAATTTCTGAAGGTGGTTAACAAAAGAAGTTTGAATTTAGTGTCCTTTGAAGGCTTCGGCTGTGGCCGGAGCAAGAATTTCCTGGTTCCGCCACCCTCCAGAGACCATTGCCTTGCAGTCCCCTGGTGAGGAGAAACCATATGGAATGCAACCTGGGCAATCTCACATCCTTCCCCCCCCCTCTTTTGAGAGGGTCAAAGAAGCCAATCTATTCATCAGCTCCTTGTTCTTAGTGGCAAATGTCAGCTCTGAAAAATGTCTTCAGTACACAGTTTCTTCCCTGGAAGTGTGTAGTTCAATAAGTAAGTTCAAAAATTAAAGTACGGAGGTGACACAGTGGTTAGAGTACAGTACTGCAGGCTACTTCAGCTGACTGCTAGCTGCAGTTCGGCGGTTCAAGTCTCACCGGCTCAAGGTTGACTCAGCCTTCCATCCTTCTGAGGTCGGTAAAATGAGGACCCAGATTGTTGGGGGCAATATGCTGACTCTGTGAACCGCTTAGAGAGGGCTGTAAAAGCACTATGAAGCGGTATATAAGTCTAAGTGCTATTGCTATTGCTACTATGAGTTTAAAAATTAATTATTGAAAATATTGTTTTTGTTTTTAATATGTTTATGTTATTTCCTCTCAATTACTTTTTATATTATTTTAGTGTTTTTAATTTGCTTTTTGCAAAATGTTGAAGATTTTGAGAAAAAAAATTAATATACAAGAAAGTAATCACAGCAACTGTATAGATCTAATTCACATTCTAGTCACTATGATGTATAATGTAATTATAAGCAAATATATAAATCTGATATTTAAATCTCTGCATATTATTGACACTTGAAGTCACTAAAGCAACTTTCTCTAAGATTATATCTTTGCTTGCTGGGGAGAGATCTTAACTGTACGTGCAAACCCTTCAATGAATTTTAAAAGGATAGCTTGGAATGTAAACCAAGAAGACTGTAGCACAGCTCTTCATTTTTTCATTATAAATATTTAGGGTTCAAGTTGCCTCAAAGCAATGCTAACAAATCAGTAAAACAAAATGATTTAAAGGGACAAAATAAGTCAAAATAATTTATACTGCATATCTGAAACTCAGTAGCGAGATGGCTAAATTGACTTCCTCTAGAAGAGAATCGGACAGCTAAGAAGCCTATAAAGAAAGGTCCCTCCTACTGTTTGTATCCACAGTGTAACCTCTCGTGGTGGGGAACATCCAGCAGGACTTCTGCTGAAATTGTAGATTACGGGTAGGCTCATTTAGGAGGAGGTGATCTTTTTTCCCAGGTATCCCTGCTCTGAGCCATAATGTATATGGCATTGTAGAACCAGACAACTTGCAGTAGCAAATAAACACAGGCACACTAGCAGTCACTTTCCCAGCACTGTTTATAGCACTTAGTGAGAGATGATTAGCTCCTATTTGATCTGAGAATTCCGGCGGCTCTTATGTACTCATGCGTATTAAATGTAAAAAGGTGTCGCTGAAGGTGAGGAATGCTTGCTTGCCCTTCATATATGTGCCATTATTACACATATGTGCCAACATTACACAGACACATTTTCACTCCACAAACCCTGAAAATTATATTTGTGTCCCCATGAATGTCCTAACTATTGACGGTTGACACCAAGTGTTAAGAAACCTTGTGGACTGACCAATGTTCCTTTCAGGTTCTCAATGGACGAATGCAAAAATGGTGCTTCAGTCAGTCCCCTGTGTCTTATCTTCTTCTTAACCTTGGCATTCTCATTGGGCTGCGAAAGGGCCTCCGCGTGAGAGAGTGGCAAAGCTACCCCTTGAATTGCTGGGGGGGATGGGGAATAACAGCAAGGCATCCCAGGGCTTTGATTTCAGTTTGGAGGTAAGAATCAAAGGACTTGGCAGACAGGAATAGACATTTCTGCCATTGGGAACTGAGTAACCCTGCAGCTCCAGAGAAAACCCTGCAATCCTACTTTCATGGCCTTTTCCTTGGAGCAACAATTCATTTCATCAGTTCAGAGCTGCAGATTACAGTGTCATAAATCAGTGATTTATGTAATATGTAACATGCAAATATCATGTGTGTAACAAAGGCCATTGATGCCATATGAGGAATATAAATAAAAATATGACGGTTGCCAAATTATATTAGTTCAAATATAGGAAATGACTATGAGTAATTTACCAGTTGTATACTGTATTATACGATGCAATCATTCCTGGAGTTGACTTCTACTGAACAAAGTACAACGTTTTGTGAAGTAAACAATGTTTAGAGAATGGTATCTTTAGGTTGTAGGGTTTTTTCCCATTATGATTACAGACACTGGAGAGTTCTCTTTTCTCCAGTGGAAAAGGACCAATGAAATTAAGCCATTCATGTTTTGGTGAAGAACAGAATCAGTTTTCTGAAAGATTTATGATGAGTGTATAAAATTAGATTTTGTACTGTTTCCAATTAGTGAAGTGAATTTGAACTCAAGCAATTCTTAAATTAACTTATTTATAGCCATAATGCTTACATGTCTTAATTATATTTCATTTATTCCCATAGAACTTTTATGACATACTATTATTCAGGCACCACAGGTATACAGAATGTTCATCAGACGACCACTGTAATCTCTAGGACGACAAGAACTCATAGTTTGGCCAACATCAAAGTCCTTGAATAGGCTAATTAGCATGTAATCCACTTTGATACATAATGCTGACAGTATGTCTGTGAGCCACAGATACCAGGTATTTCTCTTAATTTAAATGTGCTATTTTTAAGTAGTTGTAATTTTTTTCACATCAGAATTTAATAAGGTTTATTAGGGCTGCTTTGGATATTTGAGCTATGATAAGCCTTGTCAGAAATGAATAAGCTTAGGCAAAGCATTACCATAGGCAGACTTGGTCAAATGTGCTATGTTTCCACCTGAAGGAACCATTCTGCTATAGCTAACCCCAGAATTAGAGTACATAGGTGGTGTTTAATTGCTGGAACTGGGGCTCTCAACAGATAAAAGGAATGTAAGATCTCTCATGTGTACCTTTATATTTTTCTTTGGGGAGCAAATAAAACCTGTTTGCTTGCTATGCAGTGTGTGATTCTTTCTGGTCTCAAATCTGAACTTTCAGCCTTTTTGCCTAATATCAGGCCTTACTTCTGCAAGCTCTGCAAAAGAGGCAGCAAAACTGGTAAGTGTTAGCTTGCTATTCAAAAAGTTATTGGTCAAGTAATCCTATTAGATTGGGCTCGTAAGTCAAATTTCAATGCACTACACTTACTTGTGCCAACATTTTCAGTACTGAACCTTACACATTGTATAATAATTTTGTAAAAGCTACGTAAGATTTGCGTTATCTTGCATTTTTTATTTATTTACTAAACATGCAATTTTGCATTTCAAAATAGTCCTTAGCTTTTAACTGAGAAAGTTGGTTTTGCTGTTTGCAAAGTTTCTTTTCACAGTCTTGCAGTGGTTCATCTCTTGCCTTGTTAAGTATTTCATCCCTTGTTGATTTTTTGACAAATCTCACATGCACCTCTCTTGGGAGTTTGTGTCTTTTCGCGTAGCTCGTATGTATTCTAAATATTTCATCTACCTCGTTATCCATCTCCTGCTTATTTAACTTTAGAGCCTCTGCCAACAACTCTATCATCATGTCTAGAAGGTCTTCTCCTTTTTCTTCTTCAATATTCTGAAATCGTAAATAAGCCACCTTCTCCATTTCGAGCATTATCACTGAGTCCTCTAGCTCTTTATTCACTTGTGTCAGTCTTTGATTTATTTCATCCACCTTTTTTTCTGCTTGTTCTGATTTCTCCTACATTTTATGAATGATGCTTTTTTCCCCTATTCTAGTTAAATTTGGAATACTTGTCATTTCAGCATCTAATATTAAGAGAGACAATCTAGTTGAGTTATTAAAAGAGAAAAGAGAAAGAAGGGGGAAAAAAAGAACACAATGGTCCAAAACAGCCCACAATCACCACAGTGTCCCATGTACCCAGTAGGCTAGGAAACCAATCAAAAGTCCATTTCTCTCAATCACCAACCATTTCTCAGAGTTATTTGTATTTGTAATCCACAGGGTCAGGGCACAAAATCAGTCCATTTTGTGACTATGGTTATTTCTTTATCTTCTGTCAGTTGATATTTATAATCCAAAGGGCCCACCAAGTCCGCCAAAATTCAATAATCCAATAATACAATAGCCACTCAAAAAGCCACTTCACTTGGTTTTAAAACAAAACCAAGCTATTCCACTGTTTCAGGCTATCAAGAGTATTTATAATTCACAAGGCTTCAAAGGTTTCAATGTATTCACTATCTTTCTCCAGATACCAAGCAAAAACAATTTTGCAACAGCTGCTTTTTTGTCTCTATTCTCTATTGTCTCTGTTCTCTTCTTATCTGTAACAGTCAAAATATTTTGCTATTCTTTCCACTAGTGCAATGTCTTTTCCAGCCAGTAGGTGTCATCCTGGCTCTTTCTCTCTGTTTTTACAGCAAACTTTAAAAAAAATCCAAAAGTTTATTCCTTCAAAATTTGTTGCTCAAAATTACAAGAAACAGAAAAGAAAAAAAATCTTAAACAGATTATAACATTTGAAAATGACCAGTCCAGTCTTTCCCTTTACTTTTAGATTTTCCTTCTCATTATCCTTCTCTTTTGTTTGGATCTGTCATCGGCTCCAAATCTCACTCGCTGCTATTCTTTCGGAGGCGGGAGAGCATTCCCTTCCTCCTACTCTGTAGAGTCCCACTTTTCAAAAGTGCTTTCTTGGAGATTTAATTCCACGGTAGAAATTAGAAAAAAAAGTGATCAGATACACTGTTGTAAAATCATTACTTCCTGCTTCTTCATCCCGATTGTCACAGCCTCAGTCTGGCCGTAATGGCCGTCCTGTCTTCCGACGGTCAGGAACGTTCCTTCAGATTGAGTGAGGGAACTGCCATCCCCTCACGATCAACAAAGGGTCCTTCCTCTCTTCATCACCCCTCCAGGGTGACTTTGGCCCCGAAGGACCTCCTGGCGGATAGAAATCGGCTGGATTTCGCAGAGCCCCGCTAATCCACACCGTCTCGCTGCGACGTCAAACGGAAGCTCTCTAATTTTCACAGTCTTGATGGACAGTAATTTTAATGTGAGCTGTATGATAAAAATAGTGATAGAAATCAAAATGTTAGTCTCTTAAGCAACTCTACTGCATAGAGGTTAGGCAAAGTAATGTTTAACAGTAATAGTAATATAGAAAAAAAGATATGTTTAATAAATATGTTTAATAGATCAATGTGAATGTAGGCCTAGTAGTGCTGGAAACAATATTCGTAATTTATAATTATTGTGGCATAAAAATCTTCAGTAGGAAAAAGGCACCTTAGTAATCTAGATCAGGATAGGAAATGTCCATGACAAACCTGCAAGCAAATCAGCTTGCAAACCAATTAAGCTTGAAATTCTTTGCAAAAATACTTTGGGGAAACACCATTAAAAATAGGATTTACATTCTCAATCAATATAATGGATTGTGCCATTAACTTATTCAGATCCATTTAGGTCTAAATAATGCAAAATCGTGTTTATTTTTTACTGTATTAGTTTATAGCCAAGATGAATTGCCTTCTCGGAATAAAATGTTTAGATAGATAGATAGATAGAATGATAGATAAGATAGACAGATATAGAAATATATACACACACATACACACACAATTTGTATAACCTGCCATTATTATTATTTTAAATAAATAACTCAGGATGGTTAACAAACAACACTTTTTCCTTTGTCTAATTTTTCCCTACAATAACCCTGTGAGGTGAGTTGGGCTGAGAGTGAGCCACTGACCCAACTCAGCTGTTTTTTATGTCTAAGGTGGGAATAATACAGCATAACTAGATTTATACCGTAATATACCATATAAAAACTCACAAAAAGTCAGTTACTTTCATTTTCATTGGTAAAATGGTATTTATTTACAAGTCAAAGGAGTCTGTGGATTCACACATGTATACTAAATTCAAAAATGTTATAAGATTTAAGATCATGATTATTTCATTCAGATACATAATTATTATATTTAGTAGAGTATCTCTATACCTTCTTGTTTGAATTATAAATTTTGTGTTTTTACAGTTCATTTTTCAATTGTGTTTTATCAATGTAAAGCATAGCACATTTAAAACAATGTGATCCTAATAGGTAGGCAGTATAAAGTTTGTTTAGTAGCATGTCCAACTGGGCTCACTGGATTGCAGCCTTTTAGTTAATGAGTCCGGATTAGAAATTATTCAGAAATATGATTTGTGTGGTTTTCCAGTTGTTTTGCTTTCTCACCTTTCCTTATAAATACTATTCAGGATAGAATACATTTTCCATTTATGTTTAAAGTCTATACACACTGTGTTTTCTATATAGATGTAAATAATATAATGATATGTTCATTTCCCTCATTGATATAATTTTTTTCTACTGGAACGCTATAAATCTTTTGTCCATGGGCATCAATATTTATTTAGCTATGCAGTGCATTAATAACTTTTATTTTTACATAAACAAACCGGAAAAGGCAAAATACATTTCAGGTTGGATTTTAAAGTGATGTTTTTATTGATAAGAGTCTATGCTATAAACAAAACCAGCTACAAAACAAAACAAGTTTTAGCACATCCTTGTAAAATCAGTCATCAGATATATTCAGAGGCTGGCTAATAATTTTGGGACACATTCCCCAAACCTTTATATTAAGACATCTTCGTATTTAGCTCAGTTATTCTTCAATTTTATTTTTCAGCTACTTTTTATGGATACTACAGGCAAATCCACTCACATGCTGGCCAATTCATCTATATTATTAGCATAGAAGTATTGCATTTATTCAAGCCATGTATGGCTGGTATGTACTTGTAACAAGTGGCCAGCCAGAATGCATGTAATTGGATGCTTAGAAAAAGGCTGACATCAATTTAAGCGTGTCTTGTGGACTGCGTTGATATAAAACAAGTCGTTAGGAAGAAACTTTCTTCCAGTGGTTGTCATGTGTATGGAATCTTTATTTTATGATCAATGGAGAAAGGACTTGATTATAGAACCCCACAGATGTCTATGGGCACCACAGATTGATCATTTATTATCACATAAACTGTTATGGACTAAATTTCACCAGATATGTAGAGTAAGTAAGTGCAGAGCCAACTTTTGACAGACAAACCAGAGAGGAGGTAAAAAAGATGAGACAAGAGCTAGAAGTGACATATTCTTACATTGATAAATTGAAGCCTTTGTCTAATCTGTGAGACATGGCATTACATTTTCTAGTGAATTCCAGCTCAGCTATTTAGTGATGAAATCTTTATAACTGATTTTCTTTATGATAGCCACCTTGAGATTAGTGAAATCTCCTAGAGAACTGAAATATCTGCCCCATTAGCTTGGGTATATTGCCACTTCTGATGTCATATTTGTGTCAACATCTAACAGTATTTTACACCATAGTGTAAAATGTTATGACCTGGATAAATAAGTTATGATCCCGTGTTCAAGAGGCACCACTAAGGTAGATCTCCACGCAGTTTCTAATCTTAAACTCTCGACTCCGACAGCCATTTATTCTTCCTGTTCAAAAGAAAAAAAATATCTCCATCGAGGTGCCATAATTCATCAACTGCCAACAGAGAACAGACTTAAATTTCGGGCCTGCTCCTTTATTAGCTGTTTAACAGGCTCTAATTTAGTAAAACCGACCTCATCGTCGAGGCGCCCTTTCTCACAGGATATTTAATTCGGAATCGCCCGCTAAAAACGCTATCAGAAGCTCCTCAAGCCAGGCCTTTCCGTCATTCCCGCGCTTCAGCCAATGAAAACAAGGCAATTCTCTTATTCCCTTTCCCCTAATTCAGAGGTTGGGGAACTACGGCCCCTTTATGACTTGTGGACTTCAACTCCCAGAATTCCAAGGGCTATACTTCCCCACCCCTGCCCTAATTCGACAGATTAAATTGGCCCGCCCACCATCCCAAAGCGCCGCCTTTAGATTCCAGATACCGGAAGTCCAGCTGAACCGCGTGAATCCCCTTTTCAAGCCTCTGCGGATAAATTTGGTTGCCTTCCGCTTCGGTGTTAGTCGATGACGTGCCCTCTGCGTCCTTTTTAGTGGCTCTTGAGAGGTCTTAAACTCCAGTATAAAGGAAAGTGAAAGCTATTGCCCTGAAGAGACCTCGTAGAGATCGATTTTTGGTGTTCCATGAAACTGACCACTGTAAAAAGGACCAAGTGCTTCAATCTAACCCACTTCTAATTCTAACCCGTTTTCTGCCTACCCCCCTTCACTCTCTTATGAGAAAGAAAATAATTAGTGGAGTTAGAAGAGATGCTGCTCATTCCTCGTTTTATTAATTTTTATAGCGGGGAGATTTTTTTAAAAAATGGTATCTTCCCCCTTCCTACGTGTCTACGGAGATTCTCAGCCATCCAGGTCATGGTTGTCCCAAAGTCTCATGTCCCAAAGGTGTTTTTTTTTTCAAGAGGCAACTGGGCTTTCTGGTTTTTTTTTCTTTGAAGACTTTTCGCTTCTCATCCAAGAAGCTTCTTCAGCTCTGACTGGACGGTGGGGAATGGAAGGATTTATATTGAATTATATTGAATGCAAATGACCACCCGTCTGCAAGGAATATAAATCCTTTCCCTACCATCCAGGCAGAGCTGAAGAAGCTTTTTTTTTGAAGGAGAAGCGAAACGTCTTCAAAGAAAAAAAACCTCAGAAAATCCAGTTGCCTCTTCTTGGAAAAAAGCACCTTTGGGATTCCCGTCCCAACTGTGCCTCATCAACTCCCCGAATCTTCCCGGGAGGAATAAATCGAGGAGGGGGAGAGAAGGCAGACCGACAGCGCGCAAAACAAGCGGAGCAAACAAGGGCTCGCTCTCTTTCTCTCTCAGAGAAAAAGGCTCGGGCTGCTCTTCCAGTTTCCTATCTCTGCAACCCATCCAAGCTGCTCGCCTCAGGACCGAGGAAGCGAATGGGGGCGGGGCTGAGTCTCCCTTCTGCAGGAAAGGCGCGAGCTCGGCTGAGGGGGCGCGTTGGGGGAGAGGCATCCCGCCCCCCCCCCCCAGACGGGCTGTGCACCATGAGTTTCTTGATCGATTCCAGCATTATGGTCATCTCCCAGGTACCGGGCTTCTCCGTCCCGCGCCAGGCTAGGCTGAGGCGCGCAGCAGCGAAAGGCTGGAGAAGCCGGGCAGGAGGGGCAGTCCTGCTTCCGGATATAGGGGAAAGCCTGGCCTTGCATGGGACGACCGGGAGTGGGTGGGATGGCGAATTTGGTTGCTTACCTCCCCCCTAGCCGAGCACGTCCCCTGTTAAATCCGGGCTTTAATCGCGGGGCGTGGGGAAGTTCGGCTCTTCCTTTAGAAATTGCTTTATTTTCTTTTAGAGGAGTTCTCGCGCGTCAGAGGGTTCAGGTGAATTAATAATCTGCCCGAAATTAATTTCTGCCTGACCATGTACTGGGGTTGCATCTGCGAATTGGGCCTCGGAAAATGCGCGGAGGCCTGGAGTCCTCTTAACTGGCTGGGTTAGTGTGACGTGGTGAACCGTGATTAAGTGAGCCACGGTGTACTCAATTTTGAGCGATGTCTGTGGAGATTCTCAGTCATCCAGGTCATGGTTGTCCCAGAGGTGCTTACCACACAAATAAACCTCCAGGTAGCGTCAGCTATTCTCTAAAAGGATGCAAATGACTAGCTGTCTGCAAGGAGTATAAATCCTTCCATTCCCTACCATCCAGTCGGAGCTGAAGAAGCTTCTTGGGTGAGAAGTGAAAGGTCTTCAAAGAAAAACAAAGTCCAGTTGCCTCTTGGAAAAAAAAGCACCCTTGGGTCAATTTTGAGGGGTTGGTTGCACAACATCTTAAGCCATTATTAACTGTAAAGAAGCCTGGGCTCACAAGAATGATTATGTGCCATCAAATTGTTTTGGACTCCTAGCAACCACATAAATCTTCTCCGTGATGGTGCTGGTCTGGTCATCCTCTTCTCTGTCCTTCCACCTTTTCAAACATTTATGCCTTTTCTAGAAAATTAGAATGTTAGTGCCGGAAGTAGGATAATTTGAGCCCAGTGGTACATTGGCTAAGACACGGTTTAATGCATTGCACAAGCAAGTTATGTAGCAAACTATCCCATTTAATCCAGTTTGCTTTAAGAAAAGTGATCTTTGGAACAGATGCTTGATATGCTTGTAATTTTATCTGCTGCCCATAAAAAGTGAAAGTGACTGAACTTTCACTTTTGGTGAAGGAAATAATCCAAGACCTCTGTTGAAGCAGGATTTTTGAAAGTTTACAGAATAATCACAAAGTATTGTCTTTCTATAAGCTCTTCAGATAGGTATTCATCAACAACATTCTCTAAATTACATACATAGATAAAAACCTTGGTGCAGCCTAAAACTTCTACACATAACAACACCCGGTTTATTGTAAAAAAATTGCGTTACAAATGCAGGGACAGCAAAACGTGTTTTAATTGCTATTTGTAGGAATGGTTTAAGAGAGTGGCCCCCAATCTTTTGGGCACCAGGGATCAGTTCCATAGAAAGAGGTTTTTCCGCGGACAGGTGTGGTTTTGCATGTTGCCTGTATCCGGCAGATGAGGCTTTACTTGTTTGCGCGGCCTGGTGCCTGTCTATGGACTGGCGGTTGGAGACCCCTGGTTTAAGACAAACGTAGCAAAACATTGGTTAACAATTCCCCCCCCCCCATTCTGTGTAATATCAGATATTCTGTACCAAAGGTGAGCAGTTTGTTCAGTCCTAGATTTGAAGGGCTGCTTTTCAAGAACTCTATTAAGCATATATCATTTAATATAAATTTCAGTTAAATTAATAAATGTAGTTTAATAAATTATGCACAGTCCTAATACATTTACATTTACATCTGTTGAAATATTAACAATTAGAATTGAATAGCAGCAATTCTTAGAGATCTTTATGAATTACATACAAAGTTTTAGTAGGAACAGGTTGGGATCTTGAGCTCTACACTCTGATGCAATTTAAGTTTGTGAAAATGTTTAGAAGTTTATCTCTCTCCAAAGAAGTCAATATTAATCTTTACATTGATATCTTTCTTCAATAATTTTAAGATCATGAAACTGAAGATTTTGAATTCTTCAGAACAAAATAGATAAAGGAAAAAAATCCCAAATACTGATTCTGTAAGATTTTGGGATAGCTAGATTTAAATGTCTTTCAAGGTCTGCTGGAATGAAGAAACAAAAGCAAAGAATGATTAATTCTCCATTTTAGAAAATATGCACGGTATCTCCCGTTTTTTCTTTTTTCTTTGGAAACACCTGCATCCTGAGATCTCATTTCTTTAATAAATAAAAATATAAGGATAAAATTACATGGTCACAGCCATCAGAATTTCAGAAGAGGTTCGTAAATACCCCCAGGAATGTTCATCGTAACTGAACAGTCACTAAGAAGCCAATTGTAAATCAAGGATTACCTATATACTTAACATTAATATCTCTCTGCATGGTGCACTTTTTAAATTAAATGATTAAATTTAATATTCTCCATACAGAATGTAGCATTGTAAAAAATCCACCATCCATACTAGGATTTGAAATAGTTTCAAGAACCAAGATGGCTTTATGAAAGTTTATTTTTTATAAATGCTATGTAAATAACAATGAGATATGAGCCTTGTGTGAAATTTTGTCCTTTTTTATCCTTTTTATTTTGTTTGTTAAATATTTTTCATGACCCAGAGATACTGTATATTTAAGTGTCTCCACAAAACACTTAACTTTCCTCAGGTTCAGAATGGGCTTTTAAATAGGAAAATGTAGCTACATTTTGGTACAATGATTGTTTTAAAATGTTCGTAGTTAAAGCAAATAATTCATTTATCTAACAAATACACACACACACACACACACAATTTTTTTTCCAGTTTATCAGGTTATCTTATCTTCATAACAACAAAAAACAGCATCTTTCATACGCTAGCTAATATGCTTTGTGATTTCCACATTTTGGAAATAGCATTCTAGCCATTACCTATTAGAAACATACAAAACTGATGGCAGAAAACAACCTAGTGGTCTGTCCTTTGAGTTTATTTGCTTTTTTGTTTTCTTTTTAATTTATTATTTTTATATTTTTTTATTAAATATATATAAAATATAAAATATTTTAAATTTTTGTCAGATGATGGACATGTGTTTATCCCAAGCCCTGAGTTTACAGTTACTGATGATATTCTTTTTATTTGCTTCTGTAGGTGCTGTTTTTTGGATTTGGATGGTTGTTCTTCATGCGCCGGCTCTTCAAAGACTATGAGGTGAGAAATTTAAATTATAAATTAATAGCAGTTATCTGGGCAACATACACGTTAAAAGCCAATAGTTACAACAACAGTTAAACAGTTAAAATCAATAGTAAAAACAATGGGTTTTATTGTAAGTTGGAATTTTTATGATTGGAAAAATGAATTCCGTCTTACCATAAAAATAACATTAGCTGGAAGAGCTCACTTAACCTCCTAGACCAAATACCTAGGGGAACAGCTAGATCTTTAGTGCCATGCACAAGGCTAACAGCAACTAGACTATGAGGAATTAATCAGAACACTGACTTCTAATTGAAACTTCTTTGTGATTTAAAACCACTAATATAGAATATGTAAAAAAATTACATGCCTTGTAAGAATGCACAAACTGTGCACTTGCACAGAAGTAGACATTTAATAGAACAAGGCATTTGAGAATTGTTAAAAAAATTAAAATAGATATGTTTAAGATTTTTAAAAATTCTGCCATATGAAAACAGTCATCCATAGAAATTAATGCTAAGGAAATAAGTCTTAGATTAATACTTTTATTTAAAAATTCTTTTTCTCTTTTTGAACATAAAAATGTTCAGATTGGGAATGTAAATATATTATTAGTACAGATTTTATATCAGCAAATACGTGCTTAGATATATCATCCTGTCTATACAGTATTTAATTCTAGGATAGTCTGATCTTTTACTTTAGTTATTGATGCCCATTACATCCATAATAATTACATAAAAATTACATTAAAATGTTTATGTTTGCTTTATTACAGGTTCGGCAGTATGTTGTACAGGTTGTCTTCTCTGTAACCTTTGCTTTTTCATGCACCATGTTTGAACTTATCATTTTTGAGATTCTAGGCATCCTAAGTAGCAGGTAAGATGACACTAACATCCAGCTGCATAACATAGCACTGAGATCTTAGTATAATTGATAGATTTGCTTGTTTATTTGTGGCTTCATGACCGTTTAATGTTTTAGTATGTTTAAACAAGTGAGTATATACAATATTAATGTGCAGCTGGGTGTTAAAAAAAAGTAGAAAAATGATGGCTAGGCTGTTTTTTTAATTTGTTTCTTTTCAAAAATGTTTGCTGTTAAGTACTGGCAACATTCCTAATGGCAAAGACACATTAAAGAAATTACCACAAATGGTATAATATAAATTATTGGTTTTCTGATCTAAAATTACTAAGCTTTCCAAGCAGTATCAGCAAATGCCAAAATATGTCTGGTCCCCAAATGCACATAATTCTATTCGTATAATTCCAGTTCAGTGACATGTTTTTCTCAATAATTTATGTATTATTTACTAAAGTATCTTTGCTTGTTAATGAACATTTGCCCTCTGAAGTGCATTGATGAAAATCTTTACATGCTTTTTCGAGTTTAAAGCTTAAAATGCATGCTTTTAGACCAGGGGTCTGCAACCTTAAACACTCAAAGAGCCATTTGGACCCGTTTCCCACAGAAAAGAAAACACCGGGAGCCACAAAATCCTTTTGACATCTAAAATGAAGATAACACTGCATATATCGTTTTTTTTACCTTTATGCTATGTATAAAAAAACTATAGTGTGTGTTGCATTTATGAAATCAATGAACTGCTACAGAGAAAACACATTTTTATTTTCGCATGCAACAAAAACATTTTGAACTCTGAAAAAAAAGATGGGTCGAAAAGCTCAATAAATCGCGTGCCGGTGGGTGTCGCACATTGGCGGTTGTGACGCATATTTTGAGCGACGGAGCCGCAGCAGAGGGATGAAAGAGCCACATGCGGCTCCAGAGCCGCGGGTTGCAGACCCCTGTTTTAGACAAATAACATATATCCAAAAATAATGCCTTCTCCTGAAATTACACTAATGGAAAACTATATAACTTTGAATTTTTTTTTTGACAGTTGACTGATAGAAAAGAGATCAAATATAACTCTATCAATAATTTACAGAATTTTGACAATATTTAATGTATAATTTTGTATACAGTCTATTACTGCATATTTCTAAAACTATATTTTATTATAAGCATAAATCTTTTAGATTATTTTATGCAGATATTGCTTACTATATGAAAATAGACAAAAAATAAAGCTAGAATTATTTTGTGACAATGATTAGTGATAAATCCTTCTATTACTTCCAGCTCTCGGTATTTCCATTGGAAATTAAATCTTTGCGTGATTTTGCTTGTTCTGGTGTTCATGGTGCCCTTTTATATTGGTTACTTTGTTGTGAGCAACATTCGATTGTGTAAGTATCATGAATCTTGAAAATAAAAATTACACTGGCACTATAATGTTTAAATAATATTTTTCAATGTAATTAACATAAAATCTTAATTTTTTTTGTATCACTTTCAGTACACAGACATAGACTTCTTTTTGCCTGTGTTGTCTGGCTAATATTTATGTATTTCTTCTGGAAACTGGGAGATCCATTTCCTATTCTTAGTCCAAAACATGGTGAGTTTTATTATTTCATTACCGTAACTTATAATTGCACATCTGTTTTTTTTTAATCTGTGCAGTTATAGATGGGAACTTCAGGTGCCTTCTCTGTTGCTGTGACTGCCGTTTGAAATCCCAAAATTGATGGTCCTGACCCTGTTAGTTTTCCATAAGGCTTTGAAACCCTGGCTCTCTTCCAAACATTGGGCTATGGCAGTGATGGCTAACCTTTTCGTTGCTGAGTGCCGAAAGCATGCGCATGTGCACCCATAATGCAGTGCATGCCCCCACGCCCCCGCGCATGCACGTGTGACCCCATGTGCGCCCTGTCCCTGCGCATGTGCGCGCGACCCCCCCGTTACTCCCCACCCCCTGCACATGTGCATACGACCCCCGTGCCTGCACCCTGCGCCTGCGCACGCATCTCCCACATGCGCCCCGCGCATGTGCGGCAGAGACCTGAAAACCAGCTGGCTGATGGGAGGCACGTGCGCATGCGCGGTGGACCTGAGCTGGGGCGATGGCTCGCATGCCCGCAGAGGGCTCTGCGTGCCACCTATGGCACACGTGCCATAGGTTTGCCATCACGAGGCTATGGTGTTGGATAAGCTCTTGCAAGGTGTACAGTGGCTTGAGTGGTTGGAATGCTGGGCAGAAGGTTAGCAAGCCCAAGTTTGAGATCCGAGAGCTGCCGTGGGGCAGGGTTAAGCTCTCGTCCTTCATTCCAGCTCCTGCTGGGGATATGAAAGAAGCCCCCAACTGGGCGTTCCCAGGGCAATGGTTATGATACCGGTGAATCCTTTCAACCTGGAAGTGCCTCAGTGCTTCTGATTTGAGTGCAAAAAAGCTCTTCTTACAGTGTTTTGAGAACATGAACATGTTTGTGGTTTGGCTTGGTTGTACTAGGTAGTCTTTGCTTAATTATCGTAATTGGGAGTGGAATTTCCATCACTAAGCAGAGCAGTTGTTAGGTGATATATCATGTGATCACACCACTTAGTGACACCCCACCTGCCTATTTCCCCACATCTCTGCATTTTTGGCCACCCTGTACACCATCATTGCCTACTACTGGTGCTCCCCCCCCCCAACATCCCCAGTTGACTTTCGCCATCTTCCTCCTGCTGCTACTGTGTGCCCTGGTCTCCCTGGATAACAAGACATCCACATATGTTAGTAATGCGCAAGTTGGGAGTGCAAATAATCATGATGCAATAATGGAATTAATGATTTGGAACAACTTCATGCCCAATATTTCATGTATTAATAGGGATCAGAACAAAAGCACTGGAATTCCCTCTATCTATCTATCTATCTATCTATCTATCTATCTATCTATCTATCTATCTATCTATCTATCTATCTCGAACATTTGCTTGCACGTGATGAAGGGAGCCCTAATTTGTAAAAAGAGTTATTTTTAAATAGACAATTACATTGTTAAGCTTAACAAAGACTTCATAATTTACTGTAGTCTGGCTTTTCTTGTTTCACCATTTTTAAGGGGTCGGAAAATTTTTCAGTTAATTGGTATCTAATCAAATAAATAAAATAAGCAGAAACCAAAATTTATAGTGAGCTCCCGAAGCAGAATTAAGTTTTAAAATGAATGTTTTAGTAGCTCAGAACAAGCAAGGTTGAGATAAAAATATTGTCAGTACTGGGACCACACTCAGGTATTCAAAGAATTACAATTCAAAGTTACATAATATAACTAAACATTGTTTGCTACACTGTTACACCCAAATTGTAGATTCATACTACTTGCAAATTTCATTTTTTGTCCACAAGATATGACTGTGCATTCTTTGCTTGAGAATGAGGCTTTTATCTCAAGTAAATCTGTTTTTGAAACATAGACAGTGGCATTGAATCTATATAAATAATATCTTTGCTCCAAGTGACCTGCGGAAGTCACTGTTCCCTTGCTTGGATGATGAATTTTGTGGTTGATCTTATGAACTACTTCTGAACAAATGATTGAGAACAGAATTAGATTTGTTTTCCCAGATTTAAGGACTCTGACTTTGAATGCCTTGACTTTATTTATTCTGAATACTTGAACTCCTATCAAAGCAGGGATCCTATATCCAAATATGTTTATAATATGTTTCTTTTTCTTTTCTTTGATTATCTGCTGAATATATTTAGCAAGTCAATGGAAAAAGGAATGAATTGAAGAATAGTTTCAATGACTCATATTCATATAGCCTCATTTATGTATTATTTAGAATTAAGGAGGACATAAAAGAGCATAATGGTAATTATGTTCCCCATAATAACATATTATTCTACTTTCTTGTCAAAATAGCATTCCCCCCCCTTATAGCTAACTAATTATGGGGTTATTTTATTGTGGAATGCAAATTTAAATAGGAATAGTCCAGGGGTGGGTTCTAACTTACCTCGCTGCCGGTTCGCTTCCTCCAGTGCCGCGTGGCCGCGCCTCGTGTGCGCGCGCTTCACGCGCGCGCGCATGCACAGTGCAAAAAAATAAAATAAAAATAAAATTAAATTAAAAAAGCCAAAAACAAGATGGCGACGCATAAGCAGTGCCGGAAACTCGGCTTCTGCGTATGCGCAGAAGAAAAATAAAATAAAAAAAATTTCAAAAAAAAATTTCAAAAAAAAAGATGGCGGCGCCCATGGACTGGCACTGACCGAACCGGATCCGTGATGTCATTGTGACATCACCAGCAGGTCGCTACCAGTTCGGGCGAACCAGTCTGAACCGGGAGGAACCCACCTCTGGAATAGTCTGAAAGGCTATAAGAACTTTTTTTAAACATTACAACTGTACACTGTTAATGTAGTTAACTGTATCAGCTATCTAAAACAGCTATCTAAAAATGTCACATGGAATCTGAAAAGGGATTAAGTACAGACCTTGTGGAATTAGTTTCACTTTCATATATGCCAATTGCCATTTGCGGTAACAAAGTTATCAATAAGCTTTACTCACACTCAGATGTGCTATAGTGAACTGAACTATATTGCTGTCTTTGCCAGTTTTCAAGTGTGACTTACAAGGCATTATGTATATGAGATTAGAAGAACCTGGTTCTTTATCTGCTTCCATTCAGTTTACTATGTATTTCAGTTTGGCATAAAACAAAAGGAAGCATTGTTGACTGGGGAAAATTAGACACTATTTGTGAGTACTCATTGTCAGTTGAACAAGCATTTCACATAATTCAGAATAATTTCAAGATTATGACAGCTATATTAAAAGTTATGGTTTATTTTTTCTGATTATTACTTTTTTTGGGCAGTACACAGATATGTTTTTGCCTCATTGCAAGCACATTTGAGAATTCTTAGGAAGGAATGTCTAAATAATTAAAACAAAATGGTGTAGATATACATATGGTAGTGAGATTCTGCTTTTCTATTGTTTTCAGTAAATGTAATGAAATTAACCTTGTGGTATTTTTTAACAGGAATTCTATCCATAGAACAACTCATCAGTAGGGTGGGAGTGATTGGGGTGACCCTCATGGCCTTGCTCTCTGGCTTTGGTGCAGTGAATTGTCCATATACCTATATGTCTTATTTTCTCAGGTAAATTTCCCTTCCTCAAAAAATATTCAAAGTAGTTTTAAAATCCATCTGTCTGTTTCTCTGTTTCTCTGTTTCTCTGTCTCTGTCTCTGTCTCTGTCTCTGTCTCTCTCTCCCTCTCCCTCCCTCCCTCCCTCCCTCTCTCTCCCCCCTCTCTCCCCCCCCTCTCTATCATCTATCATGTCATTTTAATCTTAATTCCTTGTTGCTCTATTCTTCTGCTTTCAGGACAAATTTCTCCATAATTGTCCCTATCTTCTTTACCTCAATAATACAGGTTCTAGATTTAAATATATCATTGTTTTGCATCATCATCAATTTGCATTTTTTGTTACAATCCAGTTAGTGGAGAAGAATCAGAGAATAGCTAGAATTGAGAAGAGACTGTTCTAGAAATCATAGGAATAATTCTAGATGTATACATCTATTACAGGAATGTCACAGATGCTGATATTCTATCTCTAGAACGTCGACTCCTCCAGACAATGGACATGATCATCAGCAAAAAGAAAAGGTAAGATAAAGACATCAGAGCATTTTAGTGTCCAACAAGAAATTATTTGCTATTGAAAAATAATTTATATCATAAGATAGCGATATAAGTGTGGGTGAAATTTGAGTGAAGTACAGATCCTAATTTTATCTCGATTTGTGTACTTGTGTACTTATCTGGGATTAGTATTCTGTTTAGAATTTAAAATTAATATATTTATAGTATAAGAGTATTAAAGCTCAGTTAAACTGTGTTAGTTAATATAATATATTTTGAAGAACAATATGGATGTTCTCTTGACTAATACTTTAAAAAGTTTCAACTTTCTTCATTACCAGCTAGCAAGGTTAAAGGTTAGATCTAATTTAAGAATAATTCATTAGAATATCCCTGATTTAAATGAGTCACCTCCAGTAATGAATACATGTAGATGTAATTCGTAGAATGTAATGTAGTTTATTCCTAATTGGAAGCACTTTTTTCTTTGACATAATAGCATGAGCAGTAGCACAGTTCTACACCAAGTGGAAATCATAATACCTGTTTGATTTCTTTCTGAATGGAATTCTGAATATTCCTTTAAATTTTGAATGCCAGATTTTATGAAACATAAAAAAACAAATATTTAAAGATTAGCTTAGTTATTATGTGATTTGACTCTAGTTGATATTTCATGATTTTACGTTCCTAACTTTGTCTCCCAATCAGGATAGCAATGGTTCACAGAAACATGTTCCAGAGAGGGGAAGTGCACAACAAAACCACTGGTTTCTGGGGAATTATAAAAAGTGTCACAACATCTTCATCAGGCAGTGAAAGTATCCTTTACTTGCAGAAGGAGGCCCAAAAGTCAGCTTGCTTCCTTTTACAATAAATGAAAAAAAATGTAGAGTATTTTATTAAAGGGCTGTATTAAATTACCTTACTTTCAGCTTTTGGAGATCATATACTTGAAGAGAACAATATCAATCTAAGTTTGTAAGTGTTAAGCACTGACATCTAATCTGCTAGGACACTTTCAGGGCCACTTGGACATTAAGTAGCAATTTATATAATTGACAGCATGCAAGAATGGAAAGCCAATTAATCCCACAAAAGGGATTTGCAATCCAGTTTAGAAATTCCTATGTGGCTTTTCCTGCAGTCACGTGACTGCATTTAGGGCACTCAGTAACTGGCCCACATTTAGGTTCATTTGCAGTACACTGTAGTCATGTGACTGCGATTTAGCTGTTTAGCTGAAAAACTGGCATTTACTTCCGGTTTCCAGGAAAAATTGGCCCATTGTGAACAGTGGTTTCATTTAACCACTTTGTATGCTTAACTGCAGCAAAAGTCATAAAAGTGGGTCCGGTCACACGGTGATCCACTTTACAGTCATCACAACTTACAACCATAATTTCCAGGCTCAATTACGATCATGAGTTGGGGACTACCTGTATTTGGCATTTTCTGTTTCCTAATGAAAGGCATAAGGTACTAATAAAGTTGCCATAGATAAAAAAAAAATTGGATGTTCAAATAATAACATCCCACGTAGTCATTCTTCCTGTGTCATTTGGGCACTTCAAATTAAAGCCAATGTATAAAATGCCTGGGGAGAAAATATCTGCTGCAATATGAATACCATGTGCACCTCCCTAGGAAGGTACTGCAGAGTGGCACTTAATAACTAAGAAAGAACTTTCATTTTACTTATAGTCAGTTGTTCTCTGTAGCTGTTTAACTTTATGGTTCAAAAGAAATGATCCAAATCACCCAAGCAGATATGTATATATATATAGAAAGAGACTTTCTTTTAAACATTCTTATTTCAACATGAGCCGTGATGGTGCAGTAGTTAGAATGCAGCACTGCAACCTACGATACTTCTGCTGACTGCCAGCTGCCTGCAATTTGGCAGATCGAATCTCACCAGGCTCAAGGTTGACTCAGCCTTCCATCCTTCCGAGGTTGGTAAAATGAGGACCCAGGTTGTTGGGGGCAATATGCTGATTCTGTAAACCGCTTAGAGAGGGCTGTAAAGCACTGTGAAGCGGTATATAAGTCTAAGTGGTATTGCTATTTCAGGACATTAAATGACTGCCCTACTTTAAATAATAGCCTGAAATTAACTACATGCTATATTGTTCACATGATTTCTTTAATTTAGTAATGTAGCAATTATTTTGGATAAGTTTCAATTTACTGGTCTTCATCCAGGCAGAAAAAAAATGTACATGTCATTTCAGTGTCTGTTCCCTGGATAATCTTTTCTGGTTATTTCAGGTACGCATTAAATAAAATCAGGGATTAAATGAAACCCCTACTTATTTATGTAATAATTATTCCCTTATAATGTTTTCTGGCAACAGCCTATCAAATAGGAACATAATCACTATAAAATAATACTCCCTCTTCAAAAGCTTATTCCATAAGGATTCCATAGTCAATTGTTTTAAAAGCTAATTAGAAAGCCAGGAAATCAGCAAGATTGCATTGTCCTGTTTCCTATTGCTCAGGAAAGATCATTCTGTAGCATGATTGAGGTAAGATCTGAGCCAATTTGGATGCTTACTCAAATTGAAATGGATCTAGAAAATCATCTGTGTTTCAAAGTGTCTGGATTAAATCTGCAAATAAGTACTTTCTATCCCGAAAGAGATGTTAAAAAACTGATCTGCAATTATCCCTATAGTCTTCGAATATTTTATAGTATTCAATTGCACTCTTTATTCTATTCCTGCAGATGGCAATAATGAATAACTTCCAATTTAATAGTTACTTTACAGACATTTAAACAAACCTTTTAAACATTGTGCCTTGCCTCACACAGTTTTAAAAATTGCACTTTTTCAAATATTTCAAATTTTATTTTATATTTACTATGTGCTAAAGAATAAAATAAAATTTGAAATATATTTTCATGTGTTTATTAATCTGTTCTTCATCACAATGGATACACTAACATTTTTTGTACAGGCAAGATTTGATACATGTATACACTATAAAATGCTTTTGTCCCCCCCCCCCTTTTTAACTTTAAAAAATCTTAAAAGATATCATAGTATTGTTTTTCTATTGATTTTTGGGTCTGAGGAATAAAATCTTTCACGCTTAAAGAAATATGTTTTCCAAAATTATTTATGATTTTGAGCTTGACTATCTTGGTTTTAAGATTTGACACTCATCCAGCAAGAAATTGATGCTTTAGAAGAACTTAGTCGGCAACTTTTCTTGGAAACAGTTGATTTGCATGCTACCAAGGTGCAAACTAAGGGCATTGTTCCCAAGTCTGATGGGTGGGTAACTGGGATTGATATGTGAGAGAAAATGTGAAAAAACCTGGAAAATACAGATTAAATGAGCCAAGAGAAATGTTATGACTTTATGATACTGGTCTATTTTTTTTAATGTCAAAAGCTTGGACAACTTTAAAAAAAAGTCTGTTTATAGAAAAAAAATCCTCATGAATGTTCTGCATATTGAAACTTTCCAGGAATAGATATCATGTTTTGTGACTCAAAAGGCAGGCCTAGAACACCAGAAATTTGGTTTTTTTCATGTATTCTGTAATTTCGGTTCATTTTGCAATTCCATAGATTCATTATCTATTAAGAAGCTAAACTATCTGTAGAAATGATCTGTACTGGATATAAAACCATATGCTAGTTTAAAATAATAAATCTAAATGTTTTCTCTCTCTGAAAAAAATCTATTTTCAGGAAAGAATAGAATATTCTAAAACATTCCAAGGAAAATATTTCAACTTTCTGGGTTATTTTTTCTCTATTTACTGTGTCTGGAAAACTTTTATGGTATGTAAAGCTGCTGTTGTTACAATCATTTATAATTTGTATTGTGACAAAATATGTGCTTAATAAAAAAATGCTTTCTAACCCCCCCTTTTAAAAAAAAGTGTTTTGTTGATTAGAAATACAATCACATTTTAAGCAAGAATGGATTTTTTTTCTCATACAGAAACGTCTATAAAAGATAAATGTGTATTTCTTACAATAGTTTTAGTAAAAATATCTTATATTTCTCTTTTTCATCTCTTCAGGCAACAATCAATATTGTATTTGACCGAGTTGGAAAAACTGATCCAGTAACAAGAGGAATTGAGATTACTGTGAATTATTTGGGGATACAGTTTGATGTAAGAGCTCTTTTAGATTTTAATCCTACCTACTAATCCCCATCATTCTTAATTTCTGTTTTACAGAAAGTTTGGTAATGTAATACTAAACTTTTGTTGAAAGTATAATCTTGGGTAATTTATTTGTCTATAGCTGCTGCTAAGGTTATATTGTGAGAAGACAATGATTTATTCATCTTTCTGTATAATTCTTAAAAGCCATTTCTATTGGAACTTATGTTTTGAAGACAGTTTAAGATTCTAGAGCAGGGGTCTCCAACCTTGGCAACTTTAAGCCTGGTGGACTTCAACTCCCAGAATTCCCCAGCCAGCTGGCTAGGGAATTCTGGGAGTTGAAGTCCACCAGGCTTAAAGTTGCCAAGGTTGGAGACCCCTGTTCTAGAGTACTTGGAAGGTTCTAGGTTGCAAGAGACAGTTCTAAACAGCTCAACCTTAATTCTGCACTGTTTCTGTATACCGTGCTAACAGTTATTTTTTTCTGAAAGTATTCTTGCTGATACAGGAATTCCGTATTTAACACCCACAATTGGGATGGCACCTGTTGTGACCCAGCATGGCAAGCCCCCAGGAACTGACACACACACCATTTTTGCAAGAACAAATAAGACTTTACCACTAATAATGCAGCTTAGTAGTAAGTTTGTTACAGGTTTTTCAACATAGTTCTTGTTGAAAATCAAAGAGCACTTTGGCCAGGTTTCAAAAGACAAAAATGCAAACAGGTCGTTAAGTCCTGGATTATCTTCACTTACTGGAGTTGGCCAAGAGCCCGGACTGGAGTTATTCCAACTGAGATAACCAACGTTCCGACATCAGCCAGGAAAATAATTGCGTTGTCTCCAGCAAAGGTTTCAGCTTTGATGAAAACTTTAATAGTCTTAGGGTGTGGCCCATCAGCCTGCAGGTTTACATGTGAGGAGACCTCCTCCTACAGAGCCACTCTTGCCGGCTAGCTGCCCTGCGTGCCCTAGCATCAATCAGAGGCTCCTCCTCTCCACTTGAGTCACTCAACTCCTGCTGGGGAGGTGCAGAAGGCCCTGGTTGATTATTGTCCTCTGGCCCTGCGTCCTCCTCGGTCTCGGACTCAGGTGCCGGAGATACAGAATGATATTGCCACCCCATGGTCGGTTCTTGGTCTTCTGGATCCATGAGCAGCTGTGCGGGACTCAGGCAAGCCACAGCAGCACCTTGGTCACTAAGTGAAGCTGTGACTGTGCTTATAGTCTTATTTCCTTTGCTTTACAGACCTGTGAAGGTTGGAAATTGAGGACTGGTTACAACAGGGGTGTCAAACTCACGTCGTCACGGCAGCATCACATGACGTATCGGGACTTCCCCCCCCCTTTGCTAAACGGCATGGGCGTGGCCAGCACGTGATGCATCCAGCCCACGGGCCGGGAGTTTGACAGCCTTGGGTTACAAAGTTACCTTTTCATCACCATGGTTGTTAAACAAGGACTATTTGTATTCTTCAAAAGGTTCTGTGCACATAAATAGCAACTGAAGTTAAATAGCCTTTCATGTCCTACATGGTCAGTGTACTTATCTGTATCTCTGAGAGTTTAACCATTTTTTGTCTTTATTACTACAGGTAAAATTCTGGTCCCAGCATATTTCATTTATTCTTGTTGGAATAATTATTGTCACCTCTATCAGGGGCTTATTAATAACACTCACAAAGGTAAGCCCAAGTGCAATCTTACTATATGAACTGTGTTGAAGTAAAGAAGAGAGCATATTAATATATCTCTGTAAAAGTGTTATGATTGAATTATAAACTTCAAAACTATGGAATCACTGCAGGAAGTAGAAACTCTAAGTTGAGTTTGTTTTAGTATTGTTATTCTGAGAAGTTCCTAACTTTTGGTCTACAGCCTTATAGAGATGTGCAGTATTAAGACCTGTAGTAACCCAAATTACTTCAGATATGGTGCCGATGCGTTTTCTGCATCACTTTACAGTTTTGAAGACAGAGGTGGGGAACAAGGTTTCCTTATACCAGGGGTGTCAAACTTGATTTCATTGAGGGCCGCATCAGGGTTGTGTTTGACCTTGGGGGAGCGTGGTGGGCGTGGCCAGCTCGATATCACTCATGTTGGGGGCGCCTGTGGTGGCCCGAGCGCTCTGCCAGCGAAAACAGGCTCCCGAGCTACATTTTCGGCTGTGACGGCCTCCTGCAACCCTCTGCCAGCGAAAATGGAGCTCCGTTTTCACAGGCAGAAGCACTGCGGGCTGGTCCTTTGCTGTTTCCCGCGGGCCAGATCTAAGCACCCCACGGGCCGGATCCGGCCCCCGGGCCTTGAGTTTGACACCCCTGCCCTATATGATTCTAATATATGATTGCTTAATAAGTCACAATAAAACATTGATACTGATTTTATTAAGAAGTGAAAGAAATTTGCTTGACATTAAGTTACCATTTTTCATTTAGGTAAGTTTTAACAGTACAAGGCTGATATAAAGGTGCTTTTTATATACATAATAGTTCTGTTGTATAATGATAATTGTGCTCTTAGTGAAATGCTGTTGTTTTTCATGCACACTAGAAAACATCTCAAGGAGTTAGTTATCATTGGCCAATCTTGCCACATCAGCAATTTGTTTAGTTGCATACTGTTCAAGTGCCACTATTTATAGTTGAATTACATGAAATGTTATAATTATTACTTAAACAGTCCCATTTATCCCTGGGCTATGCCATTTGTGTTGGATTTGCAAAAATATAGATTGCTATTTCTGTAATCATGACAGCATTTTTCATCTAAATTCTGCAGTTTCTTGTGTGTTAACCTAAGTATTCACCTAAATGCATGTCTGAAGATTATCAGGACTGCTTGCACGTAGGACAAATTATTATTATTATTTTTGTATAGGTGATTCTGGGTGAATGTGGAGTGGAATGTGAAGTATGCTGAAATATGTATAATGGAAAAATAAGGGTTTTACCACACCTTACATTGTTTCTAACAAGCAGTTCTAATGATGGTGATCACATTAAGCATGAAGATAGCAATAGCACTTTCATTACTATGAATGTGACTTCTTTTTAATTTAGCTCTAAAACGTTTATTAAATCATGTTTGCCATATTATCGTTCTTTCAGCCTATGAGCTGACTTTCTGTGTTTATCTTTCTTAGTTTTTCTATGCTATCTCAAGCAGCAAGTCTTCTAATGTTATTGTTCTGTTGCTGGCACAGATTATGGTGAGTATTTTAACCCATTTGAGTAGCAACTTTCCTCTCTCAGCTATGTCAGCAGCGGGAAAAATGGGAAGTCTAATGTTTCCTTTATCTTCTCTGCAGGGAATGTATTTTGTGTCTTCTGTGCTTCTGATTCGAATGAGTATGCCTCTAGAGTATCGTACTATCATTACCGAAGTTTTAGGAGAATTACAGTTTAACTTCTACCACCGATGGTTTGATGTTATATTTCTTGTCAGTGCTCTCTCCAGCATCCTGTTTCTCTATCTGGCACATAAGCAGGCTCCTGAGAAACATATGACACTCTGAATTTATTTTAATTCTATAGCCTGCAGTTATTCGCAATTATGAATTTGGCAATCACCATTTTAAGATGGCTCTTCAATGATGGACACTCATTTCTTTGGTTCAAATCAGATGCTTCACTATAGACAAGGAGTGACAAGCAGTCTCAACAAGGACAGCCTCCAGCTCCATAAAAAAAGGAAAAATAAAAAAATAAAAGGGAATATTAGAGACCTCTCAAAAGGCTGGATATGACGACGCCATTCTGCAATTTTTATTCCTTGGAGTTGGCAAAATGTTTGCTTCATTGTCTTTACCTTGAAGATAATGATTCTAAAGACTAAATAAAACAATATTTGTAATAATTCCCAATAATTTTCTTACAGCTTATAGATTTGTAAAGTTTCTTCTTTGAAGTGGAACAAAGTTTGATGAATTATTAATTTCTGACTGAAGTGGAAAAAAAAAATCCCGATCTCCCTGGAACTCAAAAATACAGGCGTTGTCTAGCACTGCTAATCACTTCCCCCCTTTCATTCCATTAAATCAGCATTCACAATGTCAGGTCCAAGCATTAAAAGTGATCATCTCCAAAACTGTTAATGTGGCTCTCAGAACTCCTCCAAATGTTATTTCTCAGTTATAACGCTTAATGTAATACAATGGAAAACTTAACACTCTTTTTGATAGGCTCTTGTCATGCTACTTAGAAACCAAGAACTGTATGACCCCAGTAAATCCCAAGTAACTTCCATATTGCTGAAAAACTCTGTGCAAACATGGAAGTTTAATACGTAAAATGAAGAATGTGGGGTAGTTAAATATCTTGATAATAATTTAATATATGGGGCACTGAAGAGAATCTATCAGCCTTACTTCAGATTATCAGTAATATCTTTTGGTTTGTTGGTAAGGAAATATTGCTAGGGCTTGATACTGGCTTCAACATCTAGATTAGTGTTTCTTAAATTGTGATCCTAAGGACTTAGGGTTTCCCCCCAGTTCCTCTTGGGTCCACAAAATTAAAATTACTTGCCAACCTTTATTGAAAAGTAATACAATATTAAAATTCCACTGAACAATCGTTAGAAGCAGCAGTAGCAGCAAATTGTCAAATTTAATATGGTAAATATTGACATGCAGTTTAGTTGTAGTGGTTAAGGCACCAGGCCAGAAACAGAGATTATTGAGTTCTGGTCCTGCCTTAGGCATGAAAGCCCGTGGGGTGACCTTGGGCCAGTAATTCTCTCACAACTTAGAAAGCAAGCAGTGGCAAACCACTTCCAATATCTCACCAAGTAAATTTAAGGGACTTGTCCTGGCAGTTGTCAGGAGTCAACTGACAGGAAGACACCAATATACAATAAATATAAAAAACATACAAACAAAAGTAATTATAGGGTCCCCCATAATTTTTTCAAAATGGGAAAGGGTCATGAAAAAAGAAGTTTTGAGAAACACCGATCTATATTGTTGGCGTTACAAAGCTCAAAAAAGCTTTGTGAAATTGGGAACTCAGCAGCATTTTCTATCCTTTAAGCAGATGAGAAAAAAGAATGAGGTATGCTGAAAGAATAATAATGCAACACCAACCAAGACTGTGTACATACTTGTGTTATCTTAACCATAGGATAAATCTTGATTTTTTAAAAAAAAAAATTACTTCAAAAGAGCCTGTCTTCATTATTCTTTCACAAAAAAGACAACTCTGTGAATGTTACACTTACTGTAAGTGTTTGCTTTCAAATTCACAACAAAAGCCTATACAGCATTGGTTGGTTCTTGGCTTCTTTTATAGGACTCTTCAGTTCCTACAGCAGGAAATGCATAATAGGGCAACATCACTGGAAGGAAAGAATTTCTAATTCCAATTTTTACCTTGAATTCGAGGTGGAGGGAGCTGGGGATGAGAGGGAAATTGTGCTGCTGAAGTGTGATCATTTGCTACTAAAATTCAGTGCCCCAGTCTTGTGATACTGAGGGGCAGGATTGGCATCCCTTGCATTACATAAGTTGGAGCAGTCTGTTTATGGGTGGAACAAGTGAATGCAATTGGAATAATGTGCTCTGACATGTTAGCTGGTAAGTCAGAAGCTGTATGTGAAAGGCAAACTGACTTATTTTGCCATCTTTATTATTTGTATAACTCAAGGTGGAGAACATACCTAATACAGTACTGCCCCCCCTCACAACATTTTAAATGAGATAAAATGAAACAATTTATTTTTAAACTCGGTATCCATCCGAAACTAGACATCGTAATAAGTCGCTACGGTAGTATTCTTTGGTTTCTTTGCAGAACCTAATGCTCAGCCAAAAGACCTAAAGTTAATTCTGTACTTAATTAAAATTGGATATAGTTGACAAAAATATCACAGAATAAATGTAATATATTTTAGTTTTAATTGATACAGTAAGTCTCCTTTCATACAATTGAATTCTCATTGTGATTTCATTTAGCATGACCGTAGTTTCTGATAAAAAACTCCGGTTGCAGAGATTTTACTCATGTTCAAATTAACATGGAAAAAAAACAAACCTTGGTTCATACCATCTATTTGTATATCCAAATCACATCTCTGCCCCCATTTTAAACACCTGCACACTGAGGAATGAAGGACAAGAACTCAGTATCATGTACTGACTTAGTACTGTACTCTAATACCACCTTTGCCTGAAATTAATCCTGTGATGTTTTTGCATCCAGTGTGGTATGGTGGACTGTGTTCTGAGAACAGCTTAGCTATATTATTTTCAATACATTTGGAAGTAATTCTCAGTGTGACTTGGTTTCAAGTAAGTATTATAGGATTACAGTCAAGATTTTTTTTTGGCAGTATTGGCACATTTGCTTCAGAATAGCAGCCCCTTTCAGGTACAATATGGAAAAAGACTTGGACTCTGCTATCTTCACAATGTCGTGTCTTCTTCAGAGGAGGATGAGCTGGTCTAGTGAAAGAAAGCAATAACTCTGTTAGAAAGACTGCAAATAGATTTATAGCACCGTTAAGGGGAATCAGTTACAGTATATCATAAACTTTATAGATTTTTAGATTGAGCTGCGAGATGAATTGATGGTCTGATTATGAATGCTTAAAATTTTACAATAAAAATCCTTTAAAAACTGAATCATCTAACTGGTTAATTACAAATGTTTAGTCATTCTGTGATTTAAGCACAGCTTGAGCAAAGGCTCAGCTTAGCTCTCTAAGCCAATTCTTTAGGGTAGATCATTCATTCATTTGCAGTGTATCATATTGGTTTGATAACCAGACGCCAGAGATTCTTGTGAGATTTTTCTGAAGTTAATTTGAGGAAACTCACCCTTTTTCGTGGTTCTGCCAGTGCATTTTTTGGCTCTGTTGCTTGTATCTCTGCATAAGCAGGAGGCTCACCATGGTCACCATTTAATGGGTCAGCCATTGAGGCTGTAACAGCCTTATTCTGGGAGCAGAAGTGCTGATAAGCCTTTTCTTCACACACCAATAGTGTCAGGCTGTTACCACTGTCTTGGATTCTTGCTACTACATCTTCATGCTCTTCATTCTCTACATTGGTACCATTCACTTCTATCACAATGTCACCATCTTGCAGCCCAGCTATATTGGCAGGCCCATCCTTCTTTACCTGCAATTAGATTGTCTGAAATTACTGTAGTAGAAGCTGCTGTTCTGCTATATTGAAAGCAGCAGCCAGTCCCTGGTAAGTGGCGTACATACAAATACAAATTTACTTTTTTTTTATTCAAGGGTCTGAGGGCTGGTTGTAGCCAGGTGCTGCTCTTTTGGATAAAGACATGACTATTTGCGGAGGGGGACGTGCATGGAGAGTGTGCCTGCAAGATGGCAGGCGTGGTGTTACAATGGGAGCCCATTTGTTTTGTGCAAAAATGGTATGTTTTCAGTTGCAATGCCTTGACTTCCATTTGACAGATTTTGAGCCATTGGGCATTCTGGGTAGTGGACTACATTTCTGCTGCCATAAGAGAGGTGACAATCCTAGTCGAGGGTGAAACTCAGAAGTGGCTGCATTCTTGATCCAGCCACAGTTTCTGGATTTATCACCTCTGACTGGAGAGGACTATTATCTTAATTAAAGCCTCACAAATCCCACAAGGTATGTTGCTATGTTTGGACCAGACAGGCTGGTCATCTGAGAAGAGGGACAGAAGAACCTGTTATTGGCTCCTTTGGGGGCGAGTGCTACAAGGTGAGCACTTAACTCTCACATTTGAATTAAGGTCTCAAATGCCTGCAGAAACTTAAGATAACTATTTTGTCCAATAATGTCCTCTCCCCAACATGAAAAAGCATCATTATGGAGAGGGGATTGCAATTTCTAAAAAAAAGTGAACTACACACAAACTTTATTCCTTGCTCCAGGTAAATAGGGACACGCCTAACCTGACTGCAGCTATATTTTATATTTTCTGCTCTTTAGAGAAATAGTAATGACAAGATAAGTTTGTGATCATTATAGGTACATACAAATCAACATTTTTTAAAATGACTGCTTTTAA
Source organism: Thermophis baileyi (assembly GCA_003457575.1). Taxonomy (NCBI): domain Eukaryota; kingdom Metazoa; phylum Chordata; class Lepidosauria; order Squamata; family Dipsadidae; genus Thermophis; species Thermophis baileyi. Next base: position 456,704 of record QLTV01000598.1, on the reverse strand, counting down.
AGTAACAAAGTGTCTCAAAAACAAAACTCCAGTTTCCATGAACAGGGAAACATTGATTGTATCTGTAAGTAATGGCTCTATATTATTTTTCCCATCATTCATCATAATTTATGCCAAGAGATTATGAAGACAATTTACTTGGGTGAAAATTGAAAACAAAAGTCACCCCTTAAGCTACACTGAACATAATTTCAGAATTTATATCAATTCATGCTACTTTTTCTGCAAATAATTGAGACTGAATTTTTTATACTGACTATCTCTATTTGTACGCTCCTATCAATGTGGGAAATAAAATTGGTGGAATTTTTTTTTTACTTGGACTTTAGAAAAATAACCCTGCAAATATATTTATCATTTACTGTAGACACACTTTTTTTTTTAAAAAAAAAAAAATTCTTAGTCTGAATCTAATTATCTGATATTATTTTAAAAATTATGTTTATTTACAAGATGACAATTTCTTTAAAGTGCATAAAATGCTAATTCAATCAACATTAATTCAATCACATTTTAAGATTGCTTTTGCCAAAAAAAGTTAGCAGAGAAGGAATGAAAAACATTTAGATGGAATCAAAATATGAGAATAAAGGTGTAAGCTCTAATATTAAATCCCAAAAGTATGTTTCCAGACTGAGCATCAATAAATTAGTCTGTTTGGTTCTGGAACATATTTTACTGTGTCAGTTTCAAATTCCTTTTATTCAGCAGCTATTGTATCTTGGTAAGACACAGAACAAAGATATACTTCTATATATATATTCTGCTGAGTACATTCACACTACAGGATAGAAGGCTGTGCTTTTTTGCCTGATCAATGGTGACTTGTTTTGTTTGCCAATGAAAAGATTCTAAGATTCTAGAGTAATACCTCTTTGATGAACACTCCAGGTATATTGTTAATGGCATTCAATCGAAAGCCAAATCCGGTGGTACTTTTTATGAGTTTACAGAGTCTGGGCTTGTGATTTTCTTCCTCAGCATGCATGGGTATCTTTGCAATGCTCAGATGTGGCTCCAGTCTTGTATGGTAGTAGAGACAAGGAGATATTTTAGCCTTAACCAAGAACAAAGAAACATGAATTGAAACATAATGAATATGAGCTGGAGCATGATGATACACAATGATGATACACAATTCTTCATGTTGTGGAACAGCAGTGGAGACGCAGATGCCATGGATGTCTCCTCTCCCCCAGCTCTTTACAGTTTTTCACAATCCAGAAGCAAGGAGGTTTAAATTGCTGGAGGCAGCTAAGTTGTAAGAAAGGATAGTTTGGTGACAGACTCTTGGAGTTGAGCAATGACTCCATTGTGACTCCCGCTGGCATATTTTGACAATCAACTGAGGGACTTTGTTTGGGTCTGGGGAAGGTGGATAATAGCATAGACAAGTTGAAGCACTTCCCCATTGTTGAAGAGAAGCTAAATAGGAAGGAGAATTACATATGCCCAAATGCTTTATGCAGTATATATCAAAAGAAAACATTTTTTTAAACTTTAAATTATAAAGCTTAAAAATAAATTATCTGTCTTGCCCACTTCTGGCCTAAACATTACTCATTGCTATTTTGCCCCATTCCACCACCACTGTGTAACTTCTGGCCCCTTTCCTGGAGGGAATGCAATTTGGGAGGTAATGTGCTAAGAGGCTCAGGATTGTAATGGGGCAGCTGCTCCAACAGAATTCAAGCTTCACAGGGTTGTTGTGAAAAATAAATGGAGTACTACGTATGCTGCCATTAGCTCCTAAAGGAAAGGTGGAATATACATCTAAAAAAGGAATTAAATTAAAATCTGAATAGGACTAAAACAAATTCAGATGTCAGGAAAGAGACGCTGGAAACTTGAGTAGCCTAGACTTTTGCAGGTCAGATCTGCAAAATAAGCAGAGACAATCTCAAACTACAGTATATAATTTCTCCTGCCTATCAGTAGATCACACCTTCAATTACTCTTTTGTTCCTACATCCTGTCAAAATAGCAAAAATTAGAGAAAATAAAGCAAAAATAGTTCTGAAACTCTTGATTGATACGGTAATTTTGTCACTTTTAAGATCCTATCATTGCTTATGTACTTATATTCCATTTTGAATGTAGACATCTTTTCTTGGAACAGCTTATACCCTGTGATGACACCTTTAACACTATCAAACAATAATATCTGCCTAATCCAGGTCCTTGGGAAGGACTCAATAGGTAGACAAAAATGCTAAATTCAGTCTAAATATCTGGCTGACTATACAACCATCCATAATGCAGGTAGTCTTCAACTTACAGCAGTTCATTTAGTGACCGTTCAAAGGTACAATGGCACTGAAAAAAGTGACTTATGACCATTTTTTACACATGATCTTTGTAGCATCCCCATGCTCATATGATCAAAATTCAGATGTTTCGCAACTGCTTCATACTTATGACTGTTGCTGTATCTTAAGGTCACGTGATCACCTTTTGCAATTTTTTGACAAGCAGAATCAATGGGAAAGCCAGATTCATTAACAACCTTGTTGCTAGCATAACAACTGCAGTGATTCGCTTAACAACTGCGGCAAGAAAGGTCATAAAATGGGGCAAAATTCACTTAACAAAGGTCTCACTTAACAACAGAAATTTTGGCCTCAATTGTGGTCATAAGTTGAGGTCTACCTGTAATATAAAAAATTAAGGCAATTGTCTCGAAAGGGATCAATAGTTTCAAGAGGAGGAATACCATAAATAAATCTCCATCAACTGTCATTTGTTTCAATCTAAGATTGATAGCAAATTGAAAGATGACCTTATGGCCGAAGTAGGGTTACACAATTGAGAGCAGTTTATGCAATTCCTATTGTTGCTAGCTTATCTTATTTTTCTGTTTTACATCAAACCCTTTATTAAATATAGGCTTCTATATTGTATTAAAGCTGTACATGTTGTATGGCTCTACATGACATGATTTGTTTAGAAGTCCTCATAAAAGTAATTATGACATTCAGAGTGGAAATAAGGTTTAGAAGGACAACTGTATTTTAAATATGAATTGTATAGAAAAGTTTTAAATCAAGAGAACAATATAATCTCATACAGCAAAGTGGCATGGCATTTGTGCTAAACTCTTTCTCTTCAAACTCATGGAGACTGGAAATCAGATTAACTAGGAAAAAGATAACCGGTAGATAGCGATTTAATAGTATAGTCCTTATAAATGTCATGTCCTGTATGTCTTCAGCTCTTTTAGTCCTTTTTTTTTTGCATTTCCTCCATTACAGCAAGAAATAACACCTAATCAACCAGGGCTGAATCGGTAAGCATGTTCAGACCTAATTATTACTTGGATAAAAGATCACCTGGAAATCAATGGAAAGTTAAAAGAACATACAGTACCTGAATGAAGACAATAGCAAATCACGTCCATATTGTTCCCAAGAAAATTAAATAGAGGAGAAATCAAGGTCACTTCAACATAACTTCTCTTAGGGGCCAAATAATATAAAAGAACTGATTTGTTCATTTCCCATTCATTTCAGAATCCAAAGTATAATTTGCAAACATTGCTATCAGTATCCAGATTACAAGGCAGATAGCTACCATGCCATTTAAATATTGAAATGGTCTCCTTAACAACACTATTAATGTGATGTTTGCAAGAACTTGGAATTTACTATGTATGTAATGGATCTAATGCATGCTCTTCTAGATTTTTTTTTTTAAATAAAATGAGTCAAACATAATGCTTGATTTCCCCAAGAGATTACTTAGTTTATAATTTTGCCATGACAACATATTGGGCACCCCGGAAAGCAAATATTATTTTAACAACTGGACAGCCTGAAGGCTGCTGTGTTGTCCTTTCCTCATCCTTAAAATGGAAGCAGGATTACAATGTCAAAAATTGCTGCAGTGAAATTTCAATTTTTTGAAGTTATCTCGCTGCATTGTGCATCTTTTCATTAGTAACCATATTTCAGAATCCTGGCTTTTGACCTAACTACCGTAGTTCTGACTTTGCAGAAGTAGTTTGGTAGCTATGACTGCTGTCGTAAAAAAGAGCTGGAAATATTCCAGGGTGGGTATTCTTTTTATTACGAGAAGCAGAATTCAACTTTTGGAAAAGTATAACTAAGTGCCATGACTTCATTTGTCATGGCAAGAGAAAACAATGCAGACAAACCTGGTTTTGTAAAGCTACCAGAACGATTTTTTGGTTTTTAATGCTCAAGTGCTGCAAACACAAAGTTGTCTTGTAAGCAGAAAGGCTAGAAGAACAGGTATATATAAATATTTAAAGCTGATATTCTCAGAATGTTAGGTATACATACACATTTGCATCAGGACAACTTTACAACAGCTACAGCTCTTTTCCCCTTCCCACCATGTCACAGCTCATTACATAATTTCCAAATTAACTCATTCTTGCACTCAAGCTGTGTACCTTACCATTTTATACATGGTATCAGTCTCTTCATCCACCACCAGTAAGGTTGTGTTTTCACCAGATTGTCTGATTTTCTCTACCACAGCTTCATGGTCCAGTGCTTCAATTGGCTCTCCATTTACGGCGACCAAGATATCATTGTCCCTGAGACCTGCTTTAGCTGCAGGGCTGTCTGAATCGATGTCCTTAATCAAGTGACCTGTCCCCCCTCCCAAAAATATATATATATCAGAAAAGCCTAATATCATAGCAAAGCATAGGCCCATAGCCAATGTTTAATTTTGTACTTTAGTTTTCAAAGTGTAGTATTAAGGCAGATAATAAACTTGACCATGGCCCTTTCATTTTGATATATGCCCTCTGTTGTGGACATTCTAATAGATGAATATACATCAAAAAGCAGAGGCCAGACCAGGTCCATAAAACTGGAATGGGAGATTTTCCCTTCAACAACTGTTATGCAAGACTACTAAGGAGATAACTGGCTAAACGTGGAAGGAAATTGTGGAGTTCTTTAAATGCTATTTCTCCTATTAATTATTACATGGCTTGGACTTGGGAATCTACTACACATCTGTTAAAGAAGTAAAGTCCATATTGCATAGCTATACTACCCTGTGGCCTAATTCTTACCTTTGCCATTTTGCTCCATTCTCAGGTAAAATCCATAACCATTATTCCCTTTTTTGAGCTCAAGATTTCGGGGCTTGTGAGGTAATAATTTCAGATTGGCCTTTCCCCTTATTAGCTGCATATTCCGTCTGTAGTAATACTGGTCAGTTTCTTTATCTGACAGTAGAAACACAACCTGATTCCCAGACTTTTTTACCTGAGGACATAGACATAATGTTTATATTTTTGCCCTGTGTGCAGGCTGAAACAATCTCACTTACATATAACCAGTGCATAACAGTATCCTTTTTTTGATGATATTTTCATTGGTGAAGCTAGAATTGTTCTGTACTATCATTATAAATCCCGCATTTCTGAAATTGATATTTACAGTATTTCCTTATTCTCATATTTATATATTTCAGGTGTGCACAGCTTTTTAGCTATTTTGGAACTAATCACTTAATATATCAAGTAATACTATTAGTACTCAGAGTTATTATTCAACTTGGAAGCAAATTTTTATAATGGATACAAAGCACATAGGTAGATATGACTTGATCCAATTTGGAAGAATGAGACACTATTAGGAGGAGGTTGTACTTAACTTTAGGGACCATGTAATTCACCTTGCTTAATATGAAAGAGTTAATTCAAACACATTTTTTTCCATTTATTGCGTGCAACTTTATTTTCCATCTGTGCATGCCAGTCTTTGTCTAAGGCGATCTACTTGCGCATGCTGTGGCAAGATGCAACTGGAGCAATAATTATCTATATTCCATCAAATTACCATTCTAATTTGATCTGAATTATTCACAAGAATTCGCTGACAAATAAGGTTAAGGCTTAAAGTACCTTCTCAACTACTTCTTCATGTGTATTGTTTTCCACATTCTCTCCATTGATTTCTATAAGGCGATCATTTGGCTGTACTCCAGCTTTTACAGCTGCACCCAGTGGAGTCAAATCTACAACGAATAAACCTTTCTGTCCTGGAAATTAGAAGCAAATGGGAGAAACAGAAATAATTCTTTCTTTGTTAATATGTTTATTTTGCTCATGGTAAACACAGCATGGGTAGCAGTATATCTAGTCTAGTTCAAACAACTAGAATGGCAGCAGAAAGTGGCAATAACATTTATGCCTATTCAGTGCCTCAGAAATTGAAAAAAAAACCTTATTATGCTGTAACCCAGTTTATGCTTTGTCAGATGCTTGAGGGCCCCCCCTGCAATTATAGTGGTGTAAGCGACTGATTAGGAGTAGTAAATTACTTATTAACTACTACTGGTTTTTCCAGTGTTCATTAGAACTTGATTTATTATTATACACCTACTTTTAAGTACCAAATATCTCTCTCTCTCCCCCTCTCTCCCCCCCCCTCCCCCCCTCTCTCTCCCTCTCTCCTCGCAGAGCCACTCG
>QLTV01000598.1:430441-442171 GCA_003457575.1 Thermophis baileyi | reverse complement strand
CGGAGCTGAAGCCGGGAAGGCAAGAGGGGCGGCGGCGGCGGCAACCACATTCCAGCAGCATCGCATCACGTGTCATGTGCCGTCTGGGAGCGTGGTCTCCGGGCTGGCGGGGGCCTTCTTCATTGGGCACTGCTGCACCGGCGGCTCCACCCTGCCTAGCTCTGCCCACCGCCACTTCCCATGAACTTCCCAGGAGGCGGGCAGAGCGAGGGGCGGGCGGGAGTGCGTGGCCCCAGCCGGCACTCAGCTTACCTCCCTGGCGAGGCTCGGAGACTGCCCCGCATGCCCATCTGCCGGCTCTCCACTTTCTGCCTGCCCCACCAAGGCCCCCATCAGCCCGGAGCCCGGCAGACCCTGAGGCCGGCGGAGCTCCATAGGTGCGCGCCCCAAAGGTCCCGGAGCCAAAGCCGGGAAGGCGAGAGGGGCGGCGGCAACTGCACTCCAGCAGCGTCGCGTCCCGTATCATGTGCCGTCCGGGAGCGCGGTCTCCCGGCCGGCGGGGGCCTTCCTTGCCCGGAGACCGCGCTCCCGGACGGCACATGACAGGGGTCGTGACGCTGCCAGAGTGTGGTTGCTGCCGCCATTGCCCCTCTCGCCTTCCTGGCTTCGGCTCCGGGACCTTTGCGCACCTATGGAGCTCTGCCAGCCTCAGGGCTGGCAGGGCAGGCAGAAAGTGGAGAGCCGGCGGATGGGCGTGCCGGGTGGTCTCCGAGCCTCGCCAGGAAGGTAAGCCTAGCGCCAGCCGGGCCCACGCACTCCCGCCCGTCCCTCGCTCCGGCCGTCTCCTGGGAAGTTCGTGGGAAGTGACGGCGGGCAGAGCTGGGCAGGGTGGAGCTGCCGGTGCAGCAGCGCCTGGCGAGGAAGGCTAGGCAGGGAGGTGTGGCCGATTGTCTTGTCCCGTGGGGCATATGGGCTAGAAGAAGCGCGGTTGAGTGGGGCCGGGGCAGTGCAGCCTATTGTGCCTTCTCTTGCCCCGCTCTCCATCCCGGAGGGCCGCGCATCCCCCCCGCCAATTCTCTGTAAAACCGCCCACCTCGTTTCTGCAAAGGCAGAGCCCTGCAGGGCGATCTGAAGAGGGATGCTGTAGAAAAGGCTGCCTTCTAGCCGTGCCTCCCGTGCCAGCTCTGCGGGACTTGGGGCTCTGAAGCAGCCCACTGACTTCCAACCTGGCGCCGCGGTCCGAGTTCCCAGAGTGGCGCCGGCGGTCGGCTGGGATGATCCACAAAGAGAGCAGGCAGGTGGCCGGTTGAGAAGCCAGTGGGCTGCTTTGGAGCCACAAAGCACCGTGGAGCCGGCACAGGTGGAAGGCAGGAAAAGTGTGGCGGGAAAAGCGGCGAGCGGGTGATTGGGTGGACATGGGCGGCGGGGGCGCAGGGACAGGACTGGTTTGGTGAACCACCTGCCGTCCCCTTGCCCCTCTTGGTGCCCCCCTGCCACCACCCTTGCCTCTTAGTGCCCCCCTAAGTCATCCCACCGCCCCCCAGGGGGTGGTACCGCCCACTTTGGGAACCACTGTTCTACACTTTCTCAGATCTCCCTTGTCCCACAGAAGAAACAAATTCTACAGTTTTTTTTTTCAGATAATCGGCAGCTCTCCCTTCAAATACTTTATTCCCTTGATATTAACAGAGAATTTTTAATCCCTTACCAATTTAAATTGATATAAACCAATATAAATTTGCATTGTGGCTAGATTCTGCTTCATCTGGGCAGGAGCATTACCTTCATGAAAATACCAATCAGATTGCTTCCTTGCTTTTTTGTCAGTTCAGGGATTGCTCTCGAGGCCTGGCAGAATTCCTAATTTTAGTCTTAGATATCAGAGAAGAAATGCAAAATGTCAGGCAAAGACTTCTGCTTTTAATGTTTTCAGTATCAGAAACATTGTTGATGCAGAATACCATCACCACCACTACTACTAGGAGTGCCTTTGCCATGAATTCTATTTTTTTTTTTGACAGACTGATCACAAATAGTTCCCTGCGAACCCCATGTTGATTTCTTTAATTGCAGTCCTAATCTCAAAAATTGTAGGAAAATTCTTATTTTAGACACTGAGCACAATCAGTCCTTCAACTATGCCCTCGTGATATTATTATTAAGATTAAATTTCACAGAATGCTTTGAGTAAAAAAAGCTTAGTGGCATGGACTACACTGAAACTTGCACTGGGCTGCTTTATGTAGCTAAGAATAAGTCTAAGCCTAAAGCCATGTCTGTATCTGTGTCTGTGTCTGTGTCTGTGTCTGTGTCTGTGTCTTCCTCTCTCTCTCTCTCTCTCTCTCTCTCTCTCTCTCGAATAGAAGACAAAAATGAACCAGAATTAATATAAAGTAAAGAGAAGAAAGGAAGGGGAAAAAAAGAGAAAAAGACAAAAAGTGCGAAAAAATAAAAGAAATAAAAAGAAGTAATTTCTGGTTTTCTTTGCAGCAAATATAAGTGCAAAAATTATTTTTTACTTCATGGTTACAAAAAGAAACCTGATCTTTTTTTCCCTAATCTTCAAAGCCATCAATCAAAGGATTATTTTTTTCTGTTTCATGCAAAGTCTATAATCTAATCAAGGAAGTCAGTTTGGCCATCTCTGCAAGTTCCAGCATCTTCACCAACCATGCCTCCATTGTGGGTAATGCTGAGTCTTTCCACTTTTGAGCATATGAACTCACTCCTGTTATGATAGACTAGATCTAAGCCTGAGTCTCTCACTGAATCAAGTAACAAGCCTTTAGTTTTTAGCAGAACTGATAGGGGAGCATAATAAAGAAAATGCCAAGGATTTTACTCTTCTACTTTCTGCATGCGTTGTTCACTATTTGCCATCATTTGTTGAACATTCTCTAATTTGTCCTCTAATTCCCCTATTCTTTCCTTAAAATCGTCATGCAGGGCTTGAATCATCCCTTTTAATTCTGTCTGCATCACATTCGTTCTCTCTTGCTGCAACATCGCATCCAAAGTCCTCTGCCCCGATGGGCTAGATGTTGCTGATGATGATGCTGAAGACGGTGTTTTCCTCATTTTAAAGTATTTTAGTATTTATAATCCACAAAAAGTAATGGGTAAAGTTATCAATTGTAATCCAAGAGGAAAAAAAAAGAGAAAAAAAATATAGGTTATAATCCAAAGGTTATCAATCTTTTAACCCCATCCTTCTTGTTGTTTTTCTTCAGGTTCTTCAAACCCTAATCCTTTCTTAGCAAAAAAGAGGGATGATAAGTTGGTAAATTGTAATCCACATAGGCCCACCAAGCCCTAAAATTCAACCACCAGTTATTTAATATCCACAAATAGAGAGTTGACAGAGCAGAAGAAAAATAAGAGAAAGGGAAGTATTTTGCTGTTCTCAGCTTCTATTTTGCTTTGTCTGTTATATTTCCATTTGAGTTCCAAGAGCTACACTGTTTAAAAATAGCAAATCTCAGTGTTTTGCTCTCTATCTCAGTTATTCAGTCTAAACAACTTATAGCACAAGGATTGTTTCTCTAGCAGTTAGTTCTTATCTTGAGTCTCACAGTCTCTCAAGGTTATGTATTTTATATATTTTTCCCTCTTTCTCCCTTGCAGCTCCCACTTCTGCCTGTAAGTGGCACTGTGGCTCTGCTTCTCTCTTTTTCTTCCTCCTTTTATATAGTATGCTCCAGTTCAAATTTTATAGAAATAGAATAAAAAGAAAGTTCTGTATATACAAGTTTTGTAGTATCCAAAGGCTTCTAAATTAATATTGTGTTTGAGGTACCCAGTTTCTAATTGCAAAGTTTTTTCACTCTTTTTCAAAAAATTCTTTAGCTTAACTTCCTGTTTTAAAAATGGCTCTTGGGCTTTCCTCGCCGCTTTTCTCAGGAGGTGGGGAAAAAACAGTTGCACCTCCTCCTTTTGTGTCCCACTCTCACCCAGATGTTTTCCAGGGGGCTCTTTCTTCCATTAAAGTTAAAAATTAAAAGTTAAAATCTCTCACCCAGATCGATCACACTGTCATTCAATCTTCCATGCTTCTTTTCTGGTGGCTGTCATAGCTTTGGTCCGGCATGTAATGGCCATCTTTTCCTTTCCGTAGAGTTTGAGAGCCTTCTCCGGATCAATCAAGGAGATTGCGGGCTCCCTGATATTAGCGGAGTGTGCTCTCTTTATTCATCACCCCTCCGAGGCGATTTAGGTCCATCCGGACCTCCCAACAGTTTGGATTTCGGCGCGATCCCACGGAGCCCCGTGAGACACATCGTATTGCCGTGGCACAATCCACGCCCCCCCCAAGGATTTTAGTACTGAAGAAACACTATCTAGTTTCCAAGGATTTGTGTTTATTTTGAAAATAGAAAAGGGCAAGTTGTTTTGCTTTACAATCAGCACTAATCTCCAGTTCAAATGTATTGCACTCTCTTCTCTCAATTCACTAATTTCATCTGTTACAGTATATTAACATTTAAAAGAATTCAAGTAATCTTGTAGTTGTTCTAAAATGGCCATCAATATTGTAGTGGTATGATTACTTGCACTATTAGATCAAAGTCTCACTGTATATATATATATATTTAAAAAAGCTTGAACGGGAAAAATTGTATGTCTATAAGCTTGCCGTTCATTCCATATTTCAAATAACTAATCCTTATTTAGGTTCTAAATTTAATGTGGTTGTTTTTTTTTTTTGCTAGTTAATAGAGAAACACAGTTTGGTTTCTTTTTTTTAGAGGTCCACATCAGAAGTGCAAAAAAAACCCATGGCAACATACCATCTGTTTTCACATCATGAGTCAAAAATTTTATTTCTTCTTCTTCTTAAATTATGATAGAATTATGATGGGATAGAATTAAGTTTAAGCTTTTGATGATGAGCACTATTTAAATCAGTTGATTATAATGGCAACATTAATTCACATTAATCTTAAAATGACTTAGTTATGTCTGCGATGTCTGAATGGAGTCCATTGAATAATTTATTTCTATATAAAATCATAAAATAAATTTCATAAGTTATACATCATTCTTCTAAATTTAATGATATGTGTAACATGTTATTTTATTAACGATTTAGAGTTCTTCACTTGGTAAGTCCCCATGCTGGCTGTAGAAGAACCTTTCTACTCTCTTATATGTATATTATGCAGCTGAAAATGGAAAAATTGTCATTGATGGGGACTGAATCTTGAAATTCAGACAGAATAAGGCCATCAATTATTAGTTGCTAGGATCTAAGAGTGAGGAATACCTAGGAATTGAATGTCTTGTTTGCAAGCCTAGAAGTATCTAGTTGACCAATGTGGGAAAATGATGGTGGATTGGACAAGACCTAATTGTGAATGGGGAGCTTTTACATTCTTCTCTTTCCATTTTCTATAATAGACAATGTGTTTCTGTTTTGTACAAACTAACCCACAAAACAGACAATGTATTGCTTGCTTATCACAGTGCAGATCTCGTTATCTTCCATTTGTAAGCTTTCCATCTCTTTTTTCATTTTATCACACTACTTAAGGTAGGAAAAAGTAAAAGATTACAATGACTTTTCATGTGATTTTAAAATTGCTTCTATCTTACAAACTTTCTCTCTCTCTCTCCTGAGGTCTCTCAATTACAACCGATTTCTATACAATTAAAAATAGAAGGCTATTGATTTACTGATTCATTTCTAATCCAAATATTGCAGTTCTGTTATCAGCAAAACTAAATATGTGAGGTTGAATATATGAAACTATACGTAACCGTGAGACTAGAAATGAGCCACTCTTCGTTCCTGAAAAAGGAAGCTAATCTTTAAGGTTTATAAACTGAAAATATGTCAGGATCCAAAATGGGTTGGTCACCAGAACCAGAGGTTTTGTCTTCTGAGATTTTCAACTTGTGCTGGAGTCCAGACCACACTGAAAATATATGCTAGCATTGTCTGCTCAACCTCTGAGATATCAGTTTTCCAAATAACCCTTAAAAATGATCTGTAATTTATCTTTTTGTTGTTTGTTAGGTATGCTAACCCAGGATATTAGCCAAAATATATTAGCTTCACTTATGGGAGGATAGCTTCACTTGCTGATGAAGGATAGCCTGGTACTGCTTAGTGAAAAGACATTAATTTCCTTATCTTGAAGCAAAACTCCCATCCCAGTTTGTTTCAAAGTTTTTGCTAGGTGAAGCTTTCATATTGCTCATATTTATAATTTAGGGTTGCTTTATTTAGTTGTATTATTTGAGTTAAAGCCATAAAATTATTGTACCACATCAGTGATTTAATGCTTTAACTTTTGTTAGGTACAGGGGTGAAATTCAAAATTTTCCCTACCGGTTCTGTGGGCGTGGCTTGGTGGGTGTGGCAGGGGAAGGATACTGCAAAATCCCCATTCCCTCCCCACTCCAGGGGACGGATACTGCAAAATCCCCATTCCCTCCCCACTCCTGGGGGAAGGATACTGTAAAATCTCCATTCCCACCCCACTCTGGGGCCAGCCAGAGGTGGTATTTTCTGGTTCTCCGAACTACTCAAAATTTCTGCTATCGGTTCTCCAGAACCTGTCAGAACCTGCTGAATTTCACCCCTGGTTAGGTAGTATTTATAAGCAGAACCCAAGATTAAAGGATTTATTTAATTTTAATATGAACCATTCTTCCTAAAAGCTTAGACAATAATAATGCTAGAACATTAAAATCATTTTGATTTGTACACATTTAAGAAGTACATAAGCATTGTTAGTGCCCTGGTAGCACATGTTCTAGCTCTTCCAGATGTCCATGCAGGCAGGATATCACTGAGTTTATATCTTAGATCTTACTGTATAAAATTAACAAGCTTAATTCAATTCAGCATTAATTTAGAGTCATTTTCTGAATGTGTGATATTCAAGGATGAGGATAGTCAAGCTTATTTGAAATGTTAGTGGCTCTTGAAACCTCAGAGATTGAATATCCTTATGTTATGGTGGTGTTTAGGATCATTTTTATTGTTCCTGAAATAATGGTACTTTTAAAATAATATTTTATTATTAAAAGTAATATTTCATAAGCATTTTTGCAATGTTTTATGAGAGAACAAAGGCTTCAAGAAAAAAAAGGGGAAAGGAAAAATCCCATTTCCTTCAGGTATATCCCCTTTTTCTTTTTTCCTATTTCTATCCTAGAAGAAAATAAGCAACAATAAAGCAATTCTGCCTAGTAAGATATAATTATGAAATAGTTATGATCAGATTGTAGCTAAGTTTGATTCTATAACTAAAGTACCTTTACTATTGAAAGTTCCAATACATTTAGAATATAGGTTAATCACACAACTTGGTTGCCTTTGCTGCAGGGGTGGGTTCCAATTTTTTTTACTACCACTCTGTGGGCATGGCTTAATTTTGTGGGAGTGGCTTGATGGCCATGTGACTGGGTGGGAGTGGCTTGATGGCCATGTGACTGGGTGGGAGTGGCTTGGCGGTTGTGTGACCGGGTGGGAGTGGCCAACTTGTAAAATGTGGTGAAAAAGTGACTTATGACCATTTTTCACACTTAACGACCGTCGGTCGTTAAGTGTGAAAAATAGTCATAAGTCACTTTTTTCACTGCCATTGTAACTTTGAACAGTCACTAAATGACTAGTTGTAAGTCAAGGATCAACCTGCACTTAAAAGCCACACACAGATGAACATATGAAAGCAGCCATGGAGTCACATAAAAGGTGATTGCTGCAAGAAGCAATTACCTCAAAAACCAGTTATCACACAGAAACACACAAAATTGTCAGAAATGGTGTAGGGTCTCCTGCTTGAGCAAGGGATTGGACTAGATGACCTACATGGTCCCTTCCAACTCTGTTAATGTTTTGGTTTTTTTTAAAAAAAGAATAGTACAGGTTATTTTCCACTAGGTATTGAACCAAAATCTCACAAACTCTGGGCCAGAGGTCCCCAAACTTGGCAAGTTTAAGACTTGTGGACTGCAACTCCCAGAATTCTCCAGCAAGCATAGCTGGCTGGAGAAATCTGGGAGACGAAGTCCACAAGTCTTAAAGTTGCCAAGTTTGGGGACCCCTGCTTTGGACTAATACCAGGAGATGCTAAGATGCATGCAGCCCTGCAGTTGTTAAGTGACACAGTTCTAAGTCAAGGACCAACCTGCACTTAAAAGCAGGAAGACAACAGATCATGATAAAAAAAAAAAAATAAAAATAAAATAAATAAAGCCAAAAAAAGATGGCGACCGCATGCAGAGTGCTGGAAGTCACCTTCTGAGTATGCTCAGAAAAAAAATTAAAAAAAAAATAAAGCCAAAAAAAAAAGATGGCCACCGCATGCAATGCTGGAAGTCACCTTCTGAGCATGCTAAGAAAAAAAAATCTGAAAAAATTAAAAAAAAAAAAAGATGGCAGCCCCCACGGACCGGCAACCACCGATCCGGTTCGGATGACATCACTAGCGGGTCGCTACCGGTTTGGGTGAACCGGTAGGAACCCACCCCTGCTTTGCTGATTCCTATGTGGCCTTTGCAGCCTACTGCTGTTTTTGTCCCCCCAGAAAAATGCAAATAAGATTTCAGTTTTAATTATTGTGCTGTCAGTTTTACCATGCTCAGAGCAGTCATATCTTGGCTTCAAAACTCTGGATGACCAGTAGAGAGACACTGAAATGGGTAAAACTATGTTGCCATTTAGTGGCCATCTGGATATTTAGCAGTCCAGCTAAGGTGGTCATTATCTTAGTGGAAAGAGATTTTCCTGCATTTATTGTAGTCACGTGTAACATTTATTTCCTTGGGAATGTTTAAAGGACTGCTTCCCCTGTTTCATTGTAACAGAAGCTGAAGCCAACCTACCACCACGTTTCTTTTTTGTTTTTGTTTTTAAATTGTCCATGGATGCCACAAAGAATTCCTATAAATGCTCACTCTTTACACTAATTAACAAGATAGCCAGCAATACAGTGCAACTTTAAACACAATTATGTAAGGGAGACCAAATTGCATGAAAATCGCTAATTTCTAAGCAATAATACATTGAATAGTCTACAGGATTGTCCTCTCTGCAGCCTTCATTTGTTAGTCTCTACGCTCTGGTGTAATGAAGTTGGCTTAAGATATCCTCTTCTGGATTTCAGTATCTCCGCTTAGTACACTGCAGGCAACATAGCCTTCATTAGTCAATTCCTCTGAGTCTTTTTTTCCCATCCTACCATGTCATGAAATCAAGGCCCGGTTAATTTCTATTCTGAGGACTACCCAAAAATAATTTAAAAAAACCTCCACAACATTCTTAGGTTCTTCCTGTCACTTGAACTAGGAGGAGAAACTTGGCAGGCCTCTTGTCAAATTCATGCTGTTAAAAGGGAAAAAAAAAAAGGATTTCTTTGCTGAAGAGCAGAGCAGAGCAAAGCAAAGCACAGAAATAAAAGGAAAAGGAAAAGAGAGAGCATCACTATTTCATTATACATTCTTTAGAAATATAAAAATATATATTTTTTTAAAATGAGCACAGGCACTATTTCTTCACTGAACGCCTTTATAGATACTATACAAGCTTTTGGCAGTGGTTTGCTCGCCAAGCTTTTTTCAATTTAGTTTCTGAACGTTTCGTTACCAGACTAGGTAACATCATCAGCAGGATTGTCTTGTCCTATTCTCCTTAGCTTATAAATGTCTTGTGTGCCAGTGTGGTCAGTTGGTCGTTTGGTTGGTTGTTCGTTTGGAGCGATATTTAAATTCTGAGCAGCTGATTGGTTCTTTTATTGATTGGTTGTTCGAATGGTCTGGTTTCTTATATATTCATCTCAGGGGTGGGTTCTGGATCCTTTTGCTGCCGGTTTGCTTAGGGTCGCACCGTGTGCGCGCGCAGCAATCAAAAAATAGCTTCTGCGCATGCGCAGAAGCAAAATCCAAGATGGCGGTGCCCACAGAGACACCGACGGAACCGGCTCCGTGACTTCATCACCGAGCTACTAACGGTTCTAAAGAACTGGTTAGAACCAGTAGGAACCCACCTCTGATTCATATGCTGGATCTAGGTCAATATGTTCATTAATTGCTCCTTTGGTAGAATACCAGGCCTCAACAGATTCACATGCATGGCGGGTGCTAGCATGGCCAATGGTTTTTGTTCCTTCCCAATCGAACTGGTGTTTTTCATTATCAATGTGGTTTGAGATCAGGGATTTTGGTTGTGCCGTTTAACTGCTAGTTCATGTACTGTACATGAACTCTTGTTCTCAATTGCCTTCCTGTTTGTCCCACATAGAATTGGTTACAATCGTTGCAATTGGCTTTGTATACTATGTTGCTGTTGTCTTCCTTCTGTATTTTGTCTCTGACTTTAGATAGCTCTTTTCTGAGTGTAAATGTGGGTTTTTGAGCTATGATTATTCCTAGGGGTTGCCGTATTCTGGCAGCCATTTCGGATGTTCCTTTGATGTAGGGCAGGACTTGTTTTTGTGTCGTGGTTGGCTATGTATTTTGTCAGGGTTTGGATGACAAGGATCGTATTATGACATGTTTTGGATAGCCATTGCGGTGGAAAACATTGAAAAGGTGTTTCTCTTTGCTTTTCTTAATGACTCAGCGCTGCAGTGTGTTTTGGCTCTTTTGAAAAGGGTCTGGATGCAGCTCCTCTTGTGTGCAGTGGTTGTGAAATTTAGAATTTGGTCTGTGTGCGTGTGGATTTTTGGTATATGCAGATTGTTAGTTCACCGTTATCTTGTCTCCTTATGTCAATATCTAGGAAGGGGAGTCATTGTTCTTTTTCTTACTCATGTGTAAAATTGATCCAAATAAATATGTTGTTGAGTACTGTAGATGGTGTGTCTCTTCTAGTCTGGTGCGTTTGATGATGGCAAAAGTGTCATCCATGTAACACACCCAAAAGTTTGGCTGGATGGTTGGCAGGACTGTGCGTTCAAGTTTCTGCATTACTGCTTCTGCTATTGGGCTGGATATAGGTGATCCCACAGTTGTGCCTTGTAGTTGTTGACAGATTTTGCCATTTTACTATATAAGCTACTTGAGGATCTAGAATTAATTTGCTGAACTATATCCAGTGTGTATGAAATGAGTATCTATCAGTAATAGTTTAGTATTATTATTCTCTGATTGCAGAATAGGAAGATTATTGAAAATAGTATAAAAATGTTAAAAAAGTAAGTTTGGGAAACTGATTCCGCTTCTTATATTCTTGAATACTACATTCATGTTAGGAGCACTGAAGCACATCCGGGTTGAAAGAATTGAACA
Organism: Thermophis baileyi; assembly: GCA_003457575.1. Classification (NCBI taxonomy): domain Eukaryota; kingdom Metazoa; phylum Chordata; class Lepidosauria; order Squamata; family Dipsadidae; genus Thermophis; species Thermophis baileyi. The sequence continues at coordinate 430,993 of QLTV01000598.1, read as the reverse complement.
GTGGCATCACTGTTGCCTAGGGGACGTCCAGTTGGGGGCTCCTTTCATGTTCCTGTTAAATTGCCCACCAAAGTGGTACCCATTTATCTACTCGTGGTCACCTCCTTTCAAACTGCTGGGTTGGCAGAAGCTGGAGCAGGTGACGGGAGCCCACCCCACCCCGCTGCAGTAACAGGGTCTTGAATGCAAGCTTGCAAATCGTCAGCCCAGCATTCTAACCTCATGAGTCACTTTGCTCTGAGATATTCTTGAATAAGAGCTTCATTTTGTGATCAATAGGAAGTGGAGATCTGAAGGATCACAGGTATGCCAAACTGTACTGTAAAGGTTTAGACCAGCGATTCTCAACCTGTGGGTCGCGACCCCTTTGGGGGTCGAACGACCATTTCACAGGGGTCGCCGCGCGCGTTAGCCCGCCATCTTGGTGCCACCGTCACTGGAGGGGTGAAAATGCTCCTGGTTCGGCTGTGCCTGCGGGTCGCTGGATAGCCGGTAGCGACACAAGCGGGAGGCTTCGCCCAACCGCCCGGACGGCGCCATTTGGGGTCTTCT